>SJYC01048953.1:0-54905 GCA_006408675.1 Madoqua kirkii | reverse complement strand
TTAAATAGTACCTAATAAATGAATGAGCTACTGTATACGGTGGGCAATATTTCAGTATCTTTATTTCATTAGAAAATAATTATCTTAAATAATTTTTAATGGAAGTAAATTCCATATTTTGTCAAGGAAAGGTAGAATGGAAAACTCAGTGGAAAATCTGAAAGATGCTATTTCAGTTATCTATTGCTGTCTATAAATTACCCCCAAATTTACCCCCAAATGACCCCAAAACTTAACAAATTTAAAAACATGAATTCTCTCTGTGAATCAAGAATCTTGACATGGCATAGTTGAGTGTTTATGACTTAGTTTCCCAGGAGTCTACAATCAAGGTGTTTCCTGGAGCTGCAGTTATCTCAGGACTCAACTGGAAGGAAATCCACTTTGAAGTCCCCCCAGGGGGCTGTTCACAGGTCTCAGGTCTTTGCTAGGTGAAGTCTGGAAATATCAGCTTCTTGCCATTTGACTTTCTCAGTGGGGCTTCTCATATCATGTCAGCTAGTTCCCACCAGAGTACAGATTCTGAGAGAAAGATCCCACAATGGAAGCCATAATTTTTTTTTAAACTTGATCTTTGAATTGACATCTCATCACCTCTGCTGTATTCAATTCATTAGAAGCAAATAACCAAACCCAGACTAACTTAAAGGATTACAGAAAGATGTGAGAATGAAGTGTCAGGGACCATATGCCCTCATAGAGTCTGCCTTTCACAGCCAGTATCTACTTATGATCTTCAGTGCTAATACACATATTTCCTTTTCCTCTTAAACATCTAAAAGCAGTTCACTGTCTTCTCTGATGTCACATTATGAAGAAATGAAAATCAGTGAAACTCAAGGGTAGAGGATGAGTAATTCTAATACTATAGAGGTTAGGGATTCAAACCTCAAGGTGGCCTAAATGGGGCATAGACATGTCATCTCAGAATGGCATTAATTCCCTAATGAATAAATACAATAACAAGACTCCGATCTTTATCTATTTTTTCCAGGTATTTACTAAACTGTGTGTTCTCTCTCTTTTTTTTTCTTTTGTTCATCTTGGGTTTGATTCTTGACTCTTTGACCTTCACTGAAGATCATTTGTTATACATCATCACTATACAAGCAAACTGGCCAGATGAAAAGCTTTACAAAAATCTTGGTCTCTGCTAGATATGGTTTCTAATGAGAGAAATTAAGGTGGAAAGATTATTGCCTTGTCTGATCTTTTTTAAACATAGCTAAATATAGCTATTTTTGTCTGAGGTCACTAAAGTCTTCTATGGATTGAATTTCTTTAGGCACACTCTAAGTATACATTCTTCAGGAATAAATTTAACCACAATAGCACCTGCTATTATTAAAAAGCTAAAATACATATTTTGTATTTTATTCAAGAGGCTTGGCTGTTCCCATGAGCTAACAGCAGGTTAACACCACGTTCTGGTTCTCGTCTTTTCTGCTGCATTTAATCCCCAATTCCACTGATTAAAGACTATAAACATATAAGCACAAGCTTTTAATGGTTTCAAAAAGGTTGAATACAAAAAGTTCTATGGTTAAGTTCTGTAGTTAAATATAATTATTTTACAGGGTTCAGTCTCTTTAATGCATCTTATTTGTCATGTGTAGTTCATAATTATGCTGGGGGAAATGAATTAAAAGTATAGAATTTTAATAGCATATTATACTTTCTCAATTTTCCTATTTTATACTCTAAAATATCCAGTTCCATTTTCTGCCATTTTTTTCCTTTAATGACCTTCATTAAATTCTAAAATTCTCACCCCCACTTGTGAAAAAGTAATGATAAAATGAACCAGTAGCAGAGCTGAATGGAATCCAGTTCTAAAATCCCTTGCCTCACTCAGCTGCTTCTTAGACACCTGAAATGTGCTTCTTAATTAGAAAGAAAAACTGCAGTGAGGCTGCAATCCTGCATTTCAGAGACAAGGGAGCAGGAAATGATTTGCAGTTGATTGAAAGGTGGTGTTTGCACTTAGGATTTCCTGAGCTTTCCAATTTTAACCTTGGAGCTTACCTACCTTTGATTTTAAGAATTAGATTCAAACCATATTCTAGATATCCCTTCACTTTTGAGGTGCATCTTGGCTGTGGATAAGAAAAATGAAGGCTACATGCTAGTTTTAAAGAGGAAAGAGCAAAAGGAATATGATGAAATAAATGGAGGTTCCATACAGCTTTTCTCTGAGCCAAGGACAAGGAGCTAAAGTCTCCTTTAATTTAACCCTCAGATTGTCACAAAGGAATAAGGAGCTCTGCAGAAGATTCTCTATTGCATTTGCCATTTCCAAGCAAAAAAAAAAAAAAAATTAAGTTAGTTAAGTTAGATAATGAGAAAACATTATTTTACATTTTTTTGCAAGATGCTGTGAGTAAATATGGTGGAGTTGAAAGTAAAATATTTATGCAGATATACATATTTTTGTATGGGTAAATGCAAATAAAGTGTACAGCAAGGTATAAATCTCATTCTGTTCCTAAAATGTAGGACAATGGGTTTGTTTTCTAGGTTAAGTTATGCCTTGTTTTCTAAAAATAAACATTATCATTTTTCATGTAAGAGAATAGTCTGTGAAAATTGACTCTTGTCCAAGAAACTACTATTAACAATTCTTATTCAAGGCCTTCTGTATCTGAATTCTGAATTAAATACCATAGTATATTCAATAAACTCTCAGCTTATATTGGTTAAATAACTGAATAAAGAAATGTGAAAAATAGGAAGGTAAGGAGAGATAGAAAAAGAGAGAAAAGAAGGAAGGATATAAATGACACAAAAATTTCATCAGCTAAATATCACAGGTATCAGAGCTTTCTTCACTTGACTTCCAAGAATCCTGCTTTTCCCTTTTTCCTTCTGCCTCACAGATTGTGCCTTTCCAGTCTCCTATGATGTTTTCTTTTTGTCCCTCTAATTTCTAGTATGAGTGCATTAGGGCTTAATCTTTAGTTATTGATTTTTCTCTATGTTTTGCCAGCTCCTAGGATGTCTTTTTCAAATTTCATGAATTTATTATAACAATAATCCAAACCCACCCATCCATATAACATATCTCTAAACTAAAGAGATTTCCTAAACCCTGGATTTATATTTTTAACTTTCAACTTAAATGCCATCTATACATGAGACGGTCACATCAGGTCGACTTTTACCAAACAAAATTCTTGATTGATTATTACCTTCCCTTTTAATCTCTTTCTGCCTCAGTTCAGTTCAGTTCAGTCACTCAGTCATGTCTGAATCTTTGCAAACTCATTGACTGCAGCATGCCAGGTTTCGCTGTCCTTCACCAGCTCCAGGAGCTTGCTCAAGCTCATGTTCATCGAGTCAGTGATGCCATCCAACCATCTCATCCTCTGTCATCCCCTTCTCCTCCTGCCTTCACTCTTTCCTGGCATCAGGGTCTTTTCCAATGAGTCAGTTCTTCACATTAGGTGGCCAAAGTATTGGAGCTTCAGCTTCAGCATCATCCTTTCCAGTGAATATTGAGGACTAATTTCCTTCAGGATTGACTCGTTTGATCTCCTTGCAGTCTCAAGAGTCTTCTCCAACCCACAGTTCCAAAACATCAGTTCTTCAGTGCTCAGCTTTCTTTATAGGCCAACTCTCACATCTATACGTGACTAGGAGGAAAACCATAGGTTTGACTAGATGGAGCAAGTGTCTTTTAATTTCATGGCTGCAGTCACTATCTGCCAATGATTTTGGAGTCCTCCAAAATAAAGTCTCTCACTGTTTCCATTGTTTCCCCATCATGAAGTAATGGAACTGGAACCATGATCTTCGTTTTCTGAATGTTGAGTTTTAAGCCAGCTTTTTCACTCTCGTCTTTCACTTTCATCAAGAGGCTCTTTAGTTCTTCTTCACTTTCTGCCAAAAGGGTGGTGTCATCTGCATATCTGAGGTTATTGATATTTCTCCTGGCAGTCTTGATTCCAGCTTGTGCTTCATCCAGCCCAGCATTTTGCATGATGTACTCTGCATAGAAGTTAAATAAGCAGGGTGACAATATACAGCTTTGATATACTTCTTTCCCAATTTGGAACTAGTCTGTTGTTCCATGTTCGGTTCTAACTATTGCTTCTTGACCTGCATACAGGTTCCTCAGGAGGCAGGTAAGGTGGTCTGGTATTCCCATTCCTTTAAGAATGTTCCACAGTTTATGTGATCCACATAGTCAAAGACTTTGGCATAGACAATAAGGCAGAGTAGATGTTCTTCTGGAACTCTCTTGCTTTTTCTATGATCCAGAGGATGTTGGTAATTTGATGTCTGGTTCCTTTGCCTTTTCTAAAGCCAGTTTAAACATGTGGAAGTTCTCAGTTCATGTACTGTTGAAGCCTCGTTTGGAGAATTTTGAGCATTATTTTGCTAGCATGTGAGATGAGTGCAATTGTGCAGTAGTTTGAACATTCCTTTGCATCGCCTTTCTTTGGGATTGGAATGAAGACTGTGACTTTTGCCGGTCTTGTGGCCATTGCTGAATTTTATTCCACATTTGCTGGCAAATTGAGTGCAGCACTTTCACAGTATCATCTTTTAGGATTTGAAATAGGTCAGCTGGAATTTCATCACCTCCACTAACTTTCTTTGTATTGATGCTTCCTAAGGCCCACTTGACTTTATGTTCCAGGTTGTCCAGCTCTAGGTGAGTGATCACACCATCATGGTTATCTGGGTCATTAAAACATTTTTTTGTATAGTTTTTCTGGTTATTCTTCCACCTCTTCTTCATATCTTCTGCTTCTATTAGGTCTATACCATTTCTGTCCTTTATTATGCCCATCTTTACATGAAATATTCTTATTTTTTTGAAGAGATCTCTCGTCTTTCCTATTCTATTGTTTTCCTCTATTTCTCTGCATTGATCACTTAGTAAAGTAAGTCTTTCTTATCTCTTCTTGCTATTCTTTGGAACTCTGCATTCAAATAGATATATTTTTCCTTTTCTCCTTTCCCTTTAACTTCTCTTCTTTTCTTAGCTATTTGTAAGGCCTCCTCAGGCAACGATGTTGTCTTTTTGCATTTCTTTTCTTAGGGATGGTCTTGATCACTGTCTCCTGTACAATGTCATGAACTTCCATCCATAGTTCTTCGGGCACTCTATCAAATCTAATCCCTTGAATCTATTTGTCACTTCCACTGTATAATTGTAAGGGATTTTATTTACGTCATATCTGAATGGTCTAATGTTTTTCCCTACTCAGTCTTCCCCATATCTATCAACGATATTGCCTTTACCCAGGTTTTCAAACTAAACTTTGAAAATTTAAAGCTTCTTTTATTTGCTGCTAAGTCACTTAAGGCATGTCTGACTCTGTGTGACCCCATAGACAGCAGCCCACCAGGCTTCCATGTCCCTGGGATTCTCCAGGCAAGAACACTGGAGTGGGTTGCCATTTCCTTCTCCAATGCATGAAAGTGAAAAGTGAAAGTGAAATCGCTTAGTCATGTCTGAATCTCAGTGACCTCATGGACTGCAGCCTTCCAGGCTCTTCCATCCATGGGATTTTCCAGGCAAGAGTACTGGAGTGAGGTGCCATAATCATTCAATTTTTTCACATGCCCTGTAAGTTCTGCTTTCAAAGGAGATCCCAAATCTCATCATTTTTTTCTTGTCTATGTTTGTTACAGGAACTTGTTCAGCTTGTTCTTCTCTTGTCTAGGTGACTGAGATTGTCTGACAGTCATCCTGCTGCACCTTTCACCCCTTGTTTCAATCAAAATCTAACTAGACAAGGCACTCTAGAGAATTTCCCATCCATAGGGAAATGAAGTGGCATAACCTAAACCCAAAAGTATGTTCATTGCTGATGCAGAACCACTGCAATTCACTTCGATCATGATTAGTGGGTGAAGCAGAGAGAAAGAAGCTTTGTTAAAATGGCCTGGCTTCTCTCTTTCCTTTACCAGCTAGTGTTTTGCCCAGCTATTTCACAAGGAGGCCATAAAGTAAAGCATCAAGTGTCCATCCCATTCCTCCAGTGATACAGAAGAGAACTCAAAAAAGGAGACCATGGATATGAAAGCAATTGGGCCAAGATATGATGAGCTCTGTCCTCCTCTCTAACGCTCTCATAGCTTATCGTCTCTAAAAGGCAAGAGTGAACTGTATGAAATAGAATAGATATCGCATATCCTGCCAAGTGCCCAATATCAACTTTCCAATGGTTTTACATTATGCTCTGAATAAAATACAAAGATCTTACTGTGACCTATGATGCCTCATGTGACCTAGCCACTGTCCACTACCCTAATTTCTTCCTAATGTTTTCCTTTTCTTGTCCCATTTCCGCACATTTCCTTTTCTTGCATTTTTTTTTTTTTTTTTGGAGTACGCCTAGAAAAACTTGTTCCCAAGAACTCCCACCTGTTTGATAAATGGTTTCCCTTGCTTACTGGGTTTGCTGCCTAGCTTTGGTCAGTCTTGGGCTCAAACATCCCCTCCCCAGAAAGGACTCCTCTGAACACTCATCTACACGATTGACTCCCTCCCTCATTAATTTATGGCTCCTTGTCCTGCCTTAATTTTCTTCTCAGCACTATCACTACCTCTCACTATATAGCATTTATGTTTGGCTACTGTTTTTCATCCTCCTAGAGCATAAGTTCCCTGAGAGTAAGTCTACACTTGTTAACTGACATATCTCCAGTGCTTATATCAAAGCCAAGCAAATAATAAGAAGTCAATCAAACTTTTACTGCCAATGGCTCGGGTTCAATCCCTGGTCAGGAAACTAAGATCCCACAAGCCAAGTGGCATAGCCAAAAAAACAAACAAACAAAGAAAATTGTGAAGATGTAACTTTCTTGTTACAGAATATGTTTCAAATTTTGTTGAATAAAAGAATAGAAATAAATTTCTCTTATTATTTCTGTATGGATTTTTTTTGTTTTGGATTTCAAACTTCATTGTTACCCAATAGTTTATTTTAAAGTAAATTCTTTGGAACCCAGAACACATTTTAACAAACAGCTCTATTGATGGTAATGTGATAGAGAGTTTTCAGATTATTCCATGCAGAGTATCGCTATGGTATCATCAATTCAAATCAATATGAATGTAAAACTCAACAAATAGGCTGCTAGTATTTAAACAATATAAAATTTTGAATACTAATCATTAAAAGCATATTTAATTAAAGGAAACATAAAATCTCACCACTCATAAAATTTTGGCATAAAACTAATCTTAACATCACTAGTCAAAACACCAAGTGAAAGAAGAAATTGCCTCTTGAAACAAACCCGTGAAAAGGTCATCCACTCTGTATGAACATTCCTAATTGAGAAAAATGACTACATTGTAAGGCACCAAATCCACCAGAAAATTTGACTAGTTCTACAATTTATTTCTCTCTATTACAATGTGGATGTGTGTTAGTCACTCTGTGTCTGACTCTTTGCAACTCCATGGACTTCAGCTCACCAGGCTCCTCTGTCCGTGGAATTCTTCAGGCAAGAATACTGGAGTGGGTTGCCATTTCTTTCTCCTGGGGACCTTCCTAACCAAGGAATCAAACCCAGGTCTTTCACATCGCAGGCAGATTCTTTACCATCTGAGCCACCAGGGAAGCGCCTCTATTGCAATGCCTCTCATTATCTAATATCTGAAACTGCTTACCATTTTATCTTCTGAATTTGCACTAAGTAAACATAACTCCTTTTCACATAATAGCTCACCAGGTATTTGGAGGGAACCACCATGTCCTTCTTAAAATTCTTCCTCTCTATGCTAAATATCCTAATTCTTCCAATCCATTCTGATAAAGAGTGATTTTCAGATCTCTTCTTAGGTTAATCACTCTCTTCCATATACAGTCCAGCCCAACAATTTCTAGTGCCAGGTTTCTTTATTTCTCAGGTATTAGGGAATAACAAACCACTCCAATACCCAGAGGATTAAAACAAAAACTGATCTTATCACTCATGAGTCCCTGTGTATCACTCATGAGTGCATGTGAGAGCGTTTTCGTGGTGTCCGTTGGCTATATTCTTACACCCTGGCCTGCGGTGGCTTAGGTAGGCTGTTCTGGTGATGCTGGCTGTGCTTGCTCACATATTGTCTGTCTGCTGGTGCTAGACAGCTTTTGGAAGCTTCTAGGTGGGCAACTGGCCTCTTTTCTACAGGGTCTTTATCTCCATGCAGCCTAGCTCAGGTGTACACAGAGCACTGAGAAAGAGAAGCAGCACAGAGACGGTGGAGACCCAGGCTCAGGAAGAGCACCAGGTCATTTACTGTCATCTATTGGCCAAAGTTTATTAAGAGTCTGGCCTGGAATCAAGGAATGGGAAAGAGACTCCACCTCTCCCTGGCAGGAGATGCACTGTCACATTGCAAAGGTGGTACATAAATAGAGAAAAAAAAATTAGAACTGTTTCTACAGTCAATCTGCTACAATTTCCAACAGCCTAAAGCATATATGGAAAATCCAAAGGAGAGAGACAGGTAGAGATAATTTGAAACAGTTTGGCATTTAATATACTGCTTTCATTTATTGAAATAATCTTAGAACTAATCAGAATTTAGTTTGGGTATCTTATGTGTACTTTAAAAACTAGTATTGATATTTATTTTAATGACATATTTGGAGACACATATAAGTGACATAAGCCTTCAGTGCTTCTAGCTAAAAAATTTCTTAATTCAAGATTTTAGTTGATGCCCTTTGCCACCAAATTGCATCATCATGTGACCCCAAAATAAGCCTGAGGAAACTTTTGGTAGCTCAAAGACTGCAGGCTCTCTTCCAACAAGACATCACTAACTATGTGCTACATGATGTAGGGTTAGTTACATCACTAACTCAAAACTGATGTAAATACTGCATCAATTGCAAGGTGCCAAACATTGACCTCCAGAGTGGATTGACTGTTTTTCCTCCTACTTTCCAAATTTCACAGAAATTTTTCTTATAGCCAACCTGTTGTGAATTTGTTAAGTTTAAAATTTGTTAAGTAGTGCCCAGGAGTGTTGATGGTGAGCCATAGTTCAAGAAAGACCTCAAAGGTAGAGAGATAGGGAAGATTACAACTTACAGGTCTTGGAGGAAATACACAGCATGCCTCCTGGGTTCACACAGGGGCATCAAGGCATAGGACAGACAGAGAGAGTGGGGCAGAATTTGGGGTATGTGCCTTTACTAAGACCTACAGGTGGAGTGCTTTGGAGTTCCCTGGCTAAAGCTGAACTGATCAATACAATCTCCTCAAAAAGGTGGATTTTCTGTAAAGTTCCTGGGGAGTCTTTTCTAAGGGGTACAAGAGGAAGGCTCTGGAGGCAGGGGAGAGTGCTTATGACAAGGCAGTTGGGAGTCATATCAGGATATCTGGAGTCATGACATATTTACTTGTGACTCTGTTTTCCAGATCATGTGCTAAGGGTGGGGCTACTGTCAGTTTAAGGCCCCCACAGTCTACTTACCTATACACAATGGATGCCAGCGCCACAATATTATGGAGTCGTTTAGCCAATCTCAACACAATTCTAACCTGAAACCATAGAAGGAAAGAAATTATAGGAAATACTGTTTCATTTAGTTAAGTTGACAAAATTGGAAAACAACCCACTTCACCTTTTTCAACTTGAGATATATGTATCTCCTAACCATAATTATCCCCCCAAAGAAAAATAAATACAAAATCATGCTTCAAACTAACCGGATGTAGGGAAATTCTTAGGACCAAAACAAACAAACACTAACCTCTTCAAAAACAATTTCAAGTCCTCATGCGTCCTATCACTTGATCTCTTTTTATCTCATCAAACTGAGACATATTTCAAATGTTGAATAAGGTTAAGTAGTATTAACACACTTTATATTAAATTATAGGGGTAATGGAATTTTGAAAAAAGAAACTGATGAGTTTATGCCGGCATATTCATACAAAAGTAAGGGGGAGATGCTCCTAAGTATTAGTGTGTAGCTGATAGTTATAACTGGACACTCCTGTATTTCCTTTGCCCTCAGTGACCTCCTCTGCAGACTTGCCTAAGAGGATGATTCCTTGCCTCAGAGGATGACACAGACCTGCATTTCTGAAAGGTCTGGGCTTTAGCAATCCTGTTTGTATTGAATACTTGTAGTTTTCCATTTCCTTTATCACAAAACATGGGGCACTAAGAGGGTACCCAAGGTATCTGCTTCATTCCAAGCATATGTCTTCTTACCCCATAGCGCCAAATTGATTTTCCCTGAAGAGTTGGGATCAATTATTTCAGAGAGTATAGTAATTCCGCTTTTTGCCAGTGGATTCATTGTCATGAGAATTCTAAAGGGCCACGTGGCAGTCTCTACTTGTAGTTTAATAAGGCAATTGTGTCCCCTGGCGGGAGCATTCACTCCTTAGGAACTAAGACATATCAAAGCAGAAGAGCCCAAAGACACAAGTGCAAGAAGTAAATCTTTCATTAACAGTTCATTTACTAGGAGTAAGAATAAGAGAATTACCCTAAATTTTATCTTTCATTTCCTAAGTTATGAACATTTGCTGTGGGACAAATAGCACTAAATATTGGTCACAACATATAACACATCTTGGGGGACATTCTTCTAACCCCAGAAGTTGATGTGCCCAACCAGGCCAATTAGAGAATCTCCTGAAGGCCTTTTCACTATTTTATTATGCTAGTTGCTTCTGGATGATGAGGAAAATGGGAATCAAATTTTATAAGCAGGAACCAGTTTCCAAATATATTAACTTTTCCTTCCCTCTGAAATCATATCTTAACATGTTCCAGATACTTGAACTCTAGAAATTTCACTAAAGTAACACACTATAGAATTTTTATGGTATTGATCACCTTTCCTCTGGTACACATGGGTACTATTGATGTGTGTCCAAGGAGAATTCTATTGTTAATTGAATGACTTTCAGTTCAGTTCAGTCGCTCAGTCATATCTGATTATTTGTGACCCCATGGACTGCAATACACAAGACTTCCTTGTCCATTACCAACTGCTGGAGCTTACTCAAACTCATGTTCATAAGTCAGTGATGCCATCCAACCATCTCATCCTCTGTTGTCCCCTTCTCCTCCTGCCTTCAAACAGTTCCAGCCTCAGGGTATTTTAAATGAGTCAGTTCTTTGCATCAGGTAGCCAAAGTATTGGGGCTTCAGATTCAGCATCAGTCCTTGCAATGAATATTCAGAACTGAATTTCCTTTAGGATGGACTGGTTGGATCTCCTTGCAGTCCAATAGAGTCTCAAGAGTCTTCCCCAATACCACAGTTCAAAAGCATCAGTTCTTCAGTGCTCAGCTTTCTTTATAGTCCATCTCTCACATCCATACATGACTATTGGAAAAACAAAAGCTTTGACTAGATGGATCTTTGTTGGCAAGGTATTGTCTCTGCTATTTAATATGCTCTCTAGATTGGTCATAACTTTTCTTCCAAGGAGCAAGTGTCTTCTACTTTCATGGCTGCAGTCACCATCTGCAGTGATTTTGGAGCCCCCAAAATAAAGTCTGACACTGTTTCCACTGTTTCCCCATCTATTTGCCATGAAGTGATGGGACCAGATGCCATGATCTTAGTTTTCTGAATGTTGAGCTTTAAGCCAGCTTTTTCACTCACCTCTTTCACTTTCATCAAGAGGCTCTTTGGTTCCTCTTCACTTTCTGCCAGAAGGGTGGTGTCATCTGCATATCTGAGGTTATTGATACTTTGTTATCAATATCTGAGATAATTTGATTCCAGCTTATGCTTCATCCAGCGAAGCATTTCTCATGATGTATTCTGCATATAAGTTAAATAAGCTCTAAGGCTGACAATATATTGCCTTAACGTACTCCTTTCCCGATTTGGAACCAGTCTGTTGTTCTATATGCTTCTTGATCTGCATACAGATTTCTCAGGAGGCAGGTCAGATGGTCTGGTAGTCTCATCTCTTAAGGAATTTTCCACAGTTTATTGTGATCCACACAGTCAACGGCTTTGGCATAGTCAAAACAGAAGTTGATGTTTTTCTGGAACTCTTGCTTTTTCAGTGATCCAATGGATGTTGGCCATTTAATCTCTGGTTCCTCTGCCTTTTCTAAAACCAGCTTGAACATCTGGAGGTTCACAGTTCACGTACTGTTGAAGCCTAGCTTGAAGAATTTTTAGCATTACTTTGTTAGTGTTTGAGATGAATGCAACTGTGCAGTAGTTTGAGCATTCTTTGGCATTGCCTTTCTTTGGGATGGCAATGAAAACTGACCTTTTCCGGTCCTGTGGCCACTGCTGAGTTTTCCAAATTTACTGGCATATTGAGTAAACACTTTTGCAGCATCATCTTTTAGGATTTGAAATAGCTAAACTGGAATTTCATCTCCTCCACTATCTTTGCTCATAGTGATGCTTCCTAAGGCCCACTTGACTTCGCATTCAAGGATTTCTGACTCTAGGTGAGTGATCACACCATTGTGGTTATCTGGGTCATGACGGTCTTTTTTTGTATGGTTCTTCTGTGTATTCTTGCCACCTCTTCTTAATAGCTTCTGCTTCTGTTAGGTACATACCATTTCTGTCCTTTATTGTCTCTATTTTTGTGTTAAATATTCCATTGTTATCTCTAACTTTCTTGAAGGGATCTCTCATCTTTTCCATTCTATTGTTTTCCTCTATTTCTTTGCACTGATCCTTGAGGAAGGCTTTCTTATCTCTCCTTGCTATTCTTTGAAACTCTGCATTCAAATGGGCATATTTTTCCTTTTCCCCTTTGCCTTTAGTTTCTCTTCTTTTCTCAGCTGTTTGTAAGGCCTCCTCAGAAAACCATATGGCCTTTTTGCATTTTTTTTCTTGGGGATGGTCTTGATCACTGTCTCCAATACAATGTCATGAATCTCTGTTCATAGTTCTTCAGGCACTCTATCTATCAGATCTAATCCCTTGAATCTATTTCTCACTTCCACTGTATAATCATAAGGGATTTGATTTAGGTCATACCTGAATGGTCTACTGGTTTTCCCTACTTTCTTTAATTTAAGTCTGAATTTGGCAATAAGGAGTTCATGATCTGAGCCACAGTCAGTTCCTGTTCTTGATTTTTCTGACTGTATAGAGCTTCTCCATCTTCAGCTGCAAAGAATATAATCAATCTGTTTTGGGTATTGACCATCTGGTGATGTCCATGTGTAGTCTTCTCTTGTGTTGTTGGAAGAGGGTGTTTGCTATGACCAGTGCATTCTATGGCATTTATCTCCTTTCCTCTGGTACACATAGATATTATCAATGTGTGTCCAAGGAGAACGCTATCATTAATTGAGTGAGTTAATGATGTTCTACAATGGGTAGGCTATCAAAGTACCTATGGATAAGATTATTATATTGGACTAGGAAGCTAGTTGCCTTAGTATAAGTGAAGGTGTATTTCTGACTCTGCCAGGTAAGAACAAACAGTTCCAAATAAAGAAATAGAATATCAGAGTAGCATTTGTTACATTAACTGATCCATTCCGGGTGCTGGAGATTATATCTGTTTGCTCCAGCATCAAAATCACATCTGAAATGGTGGCTACAACCATGCTCATAAATAACCATACTTGCCTCTGGAAATTACATGCCACAGCTTGGTCCCTGCCACCATAGGACACAACATCCTTATTGAATCTAGGATCCCAATTCAATGGTAGTGGTTCCCACTGTCATTCTGGCCAATAGAGAATAACCAGCACAGACATATTTAAGAATACCAGAATCCCCTGTGGTTGTATTTCTCACAGCTTTTGTGAAGTAAATAATCTCTGAACATGACAAAAATTATAATAAATGGAATGAGTGGGACTTTCATGATAAATTTACTCTAGAATTTATTTGATTTCTTTTAGCTTTTGGACCAGAGAAGGCAATGGCACCCCACTCCAGTACTCTTGCCTGGAAAATCCCATGGACAGAGGAGCCTGGTAGGCCGCAGTCCATGAGGTCACTAAGAGTCGAACTCAACTGAGCGACTTCCCTTTCACTTTTCACTTTCATGCATGGGAGAAGGAAATGGCAACCCACTCCAATGTTCTTGCCTGGAGAATCCCA
Source organism: Madoqua kirkii (assembly GCA_006408675.1). NCBI lineage: Eukaryota > Metazoa > Chordata > Mammalia > Artiodactyla > Bovidae > Madoqua > Madoqua kirkii. Next base: position 40,879 of record SJYC01048953.1, on the reverse strand, counting down.
AGGACAGAGGAGCCTGGTGGGAGGCCATCTATGGGGTTGCACAGAGTTGGACATGACTAAAGCAACTTAGCAGCAGCAGCAGCAGCAGCAGCAGCAGCAGCAGCAGCCTTTGGACACCATCCTCTACACTGCAGCAAGGAAGCAATGGCATTTCCACTTCATTTAGTGAGGCCATACTTGACTGCAAAGTTTGTTGCTAGTCTCCAAAATTGTTACTCCCAGTCACCAGAGCTAACATATTGAATCTGGAATCTATGCTTAAGGAAGCATATCAACAAATTCAATCAGACCCAACACAATATTTCTTTTATCCTGCCCCTGTAGCTTTAGTATCTATTTCCATATCAGGAGTGGTAAATCCCTTGATGATTTTCATCTGCCTTCTACCTTCTAGGTCCTATCAAGATTTGAATCTGGTCATAGGTCTACAAGCAGTGAGAACTGGTTACCACTCTCCATTTTCAGGATAAAATCTTCCCATCATTGCTCTACATTTAACACATGCAATCTTGTGATTTTATGAATTAATTTTGTACTATAATGCAGCACCCGTGGCTTCCTAGGTGGTGCTAGTGGTAAAGAACCCATCTGCCAGTTCAGGAGACATAAGAGATATGGGTTTGATCCCTGGGTCAGGAAGATCCGCCGGAGGAGGGGATGACAATCCACTCAAACATGCTTGCCTGGAAAATCCCATGGACAGAGGAACTTGGCAGGGTACAGTCCATAGTGTCAAAATGAGTTAACATGACTGAAGTGACTTGGCAGGCATGTGACACTCTTTTATGATTAGAGTTAAGGTGTTGTTTTCAGAAATCCTGGCCCTGTGCCTGGCTAAGGCCCTTTATTTTAGGACAAAGTCCTAAAACTACTTTCTTATCCACAATTTAAGGTGGAAAATTAAAGCCCCACATTCCTCATTTTCTTTCTTCAACTTCTTTTGTATACTCTCAAGTTAGCAACAAAATCCTTTATGGTCTTTATTTTCACAGAAGTGTTCTAAACCAGCACCACTTGACCCAAAGTATAGCCTTATCGAATCACTTGATTTTGGGGGTGTCCTCATAATCATTTAACTGACTACTTTTCCATTGTATGGAACAGACAACCAATGTCACTTTACTACTTGCAACAGGGTTATTAAGGAAGTTAAATTTAATAAGATCAAGGAAACAATTCCAGATATCCCAGAAAATATTTGGATAATACATCCTCAAGTTTTTATTTAAGGCAATGGCACCCCACTCCAGTACTCTTGCTTGGCAAATCCCATGGATGGAGGAGCCTGGTAGGGGGCAGTCCATGGGGTCGCCAAGAGTCAGACACGACTGAGCAACTTCACTTTCACTTTTCACTTTCATGCATTGGAGAAGGAAATGGCAACCCACCCCAGTGTTCTTGCCTGGAGAATCCCAAGGACGGGGGAGACTGGTGGGCTGCCATCTATGGGGTGGCACAGAGTCAGACACGACTGAAGCGACTCAGCAGCAGCAGCAGCAGCAGCAGAGCCATTTTAGGATCAATTTCAGTGGCAAGGTTGCAAAGCCACAATTTTGCAATATGGAATAAGGCTTGTTACACAAATTATAAAAATTCCACATCTGAAATGTTTGGCAAAATTTACAGGAAGTCATTGCCTCTCATCTGGTGGTGGATTAGAAGTCACTGTAGATTAGCAGAGATTGCAGTCAGGAAGAAAAGTTACATGTGGAGCAGAGGAAGACAAGGCAAACTGGAATAATTGCAGATTAACTGGAATCAGTGTCTCACCACCTCCAGTCTGAGTCATGTGGGAGTTCTGAAGAAGCCACCTTCTTTTTTCTACAGTCTGCACATACCTGGCCCAAATGCAAAGTAAACTGAAGGAAGAGGTCCAATTGCATCTGGATGAGCTGCAGTGCTAATGTTGCCCAAGGCCACCAGTTCAGTCCCAAATGCATGTACTCCAGGAATGCATCTGATGATATGTACCAACTATCCAAACACAGCAGAGGCCACCCTCCTTCCACTTTCCAAATCCTAAGTAAATTTTTCTTGCTGCCAACAGCCATAGACGGAAAGGAATTCTGGAAAATCTAATTCTACAATCACCACAGTTGTTGTTTAGTCATTGTGTTCAACTCTTTTGTGAGCCCATGATTATACAGTTTGCCAGGTCCACAGGATTTTCTAGGCAAGAACACTGGAGTGAGCAGCCATTTCCTTCTCCAGGGGATCTTCCTGACCCAAGGATTGAATCTGCATTTCCTGAGGATTCTTTAATACTCAGCCACCTGGGAAGCCTGATCACCACAGCAAGCAAAGCCATAAAATGTAAGAAATATTTTTCTATATATATATTTTTTTTTCTAGTGAACTTAACTTCATTAAGTTCATAACTTCATGAAGTTGAATACTCTCAAGCTTGCAGTCTTTATACTCTCAATCATACTGGGAGTCACTTTCTAGATTTTGAGGAAGTAAAGTGTTAGTCGTTCAGTTGTATCAGATTCTTTGCAAGGCCACCAGACTCCTCTGTCCATGGGATTCTCCCGGCAAGAATACTGAAAGGGGTTGCCATTCCCTTCTACAAGGGATCTTCCCAACCCAGGGAGCGAACCTAGGTCGCCTGCATTGCAGATGGATTCTTTATCTTCTGAGCCACCAGGGAGGCCAGGGCAATGCTACTTACCACTCATGATCTTAACATTTTTCCACTTAATGATTTCTTCCACACATGTGACCAAAAAGGTTAGGGAAAATGCAGCAACCCTGATGGCAAAGCTCCAGGCTCCCTAGATGCTTCTGCACTAACCCACTATGACAATTGTTAATATTCATGTGTGTGTGTTACATATCTTTGTCTCTACATGTTTCAGTCTGGATATTTTTCTCTGCTCTTTTTTCAGTTCAGTAATTTTCTTCACTTATATTTACCTTCTGTAAAGCCTTCTACTGACTTTCACATTTTAATTTTTAAAATTATGTTTATGTATATAATTTAAAATTTTCTATCAGCTATTTTTCATATTTCTAGCTCTCTGCAAAAGTTCTCAATATTGTCTTATATTTCAATTAATATATACACTATATTATTTTAGTCTTACCTTTTAACTATACTTATTATCTGAATAAATGTGGATCTGTTCTTACTGTATATTTTATTTTCCTTAAATTGTGACTATGTTATCTTGAGTTTTGTATGTCTAGTTACTTTTGATTAGATATCTTCCACTGTTGTTGTTCAGTTGCTCAGTAGTGTCCACCTCTTTGCGACCCCATGGACTGCAGCATGCCAGGCTTCCCTGTCCTTCATTATCTCCCATTGGTGCTCAAATTCATGTCCATTGAGTCAGTGATTTTATCCAACCATCTCATCCTGTTGCCATCTTCTCCTGCCTTCAGTCTTTCCCAGTATCAGGGTCTTTTCTAATGAGTTGGCTCTTTGTATCATGTGGCCAAAGTATTGGAGCTTCAGTTTCAGCATCTTTCCTTCTAATGAATATTCAAGATTGATTTCCTTTAGGAATAATTGGTTTGAGCTCCTTGCTATTCAAGTGACTCTCAAGAGTCTTCTCCAACATCAGAGCTCAAAAGCATCAATCCTTTGACATTCAGCTTTCTTTATGGCCCAACTCTCACATCCATACACAACCACTGGAAAAACCATAGCTTTGACTAGATGGACCTTTGTTGGCAAAGTAATGTTTCTGCTTTTTAATATGCTGTCTAGGTTGGTCATAGTTTTTCTTCCATGGAGTGTCTTTTAATTTCAAGGCTGCAGTCACCATCTGCAATGATGTTGGAGCCCAAGAAAATAATGTCGGTCACTGTTTCCATTGTTTCCTCATCTATTTGGCATGAAGTGGTGGAACCAGATGCCATGATCTTCATTTTTTGAATGTTGAGTTTTAAGCCCGATTTTTCACTCTCCTCTTTCATCTTCAAGAGGCTCTTTAGTTACTCTTTGCTTTCTGCCATGAGAGTGATGTCATCTGCATACCTGAAGTTACTGATATTTCTCCCAACAATCTTGATTCCAGCTTGTGCTTCATCCATCCAGGCATTTTGCATGATATACTCTGCATTAGATATTTTAGGATGTACACACAATTGGATTCTTATTATTTTCCCGCATATAGTATTTACATTTCTTTCTGGTAAGTGGATAAGTTAGTAAGGATTCAGTTCAGTTCAGTTTCTCAGTCGTGTCCAACTCTTTGCAACTCCATGAATCACAGCAGCTGTCCATCACCAACTCCCAGAGTTCACTCAAACTCATGTCCATCGAGTCAGCGATGCGGTCCAGCCATCTCATCCTCTGTCATGTCCTTCTCCTCCTGCCCCCAATCCCTCCCATCATCAGGGACTTCTAACTCTTGGTGACCTCACAGACTGTAGGACGCCAGTCCTCCTTGTCCTTCACTAACTCCCAGAGTTTACTCAAACTCATGTCCATTGAGGCAGTGATGCCATCCAACCATCTCATCCTCTGTCGTCCCCTTCTCCTCCTGCCTTCAATCTTTTCCAGCATCAGTGACTTTTCCAGTGAATCAGCTCTTCCCATCAGGTGGCCAAAGTATTGGAACTTCACCTTCGGCATCAGTCCTTCCAATAAAAATTCAGGGTTGATTTCCTTTAGGATGGACTGGTTTGATCTCCCTGCAGTCCAAGGACTCTCAAGTTTCTCCAGCACCACAGTTCAAAAGCATCGGTTCTTTGGTTCTCTGCCTTCTTTATGGTCCAGTTTCACGTTCAAGCACGACTACTGGAAAAGCACAGCTTTGACTATGCGTGTGGACCTTTGTTGGCCTACGGATGTCTCTGCTTTTTAAAAACCTTACTAGGTTTGCCGTAGCTTCTCTTTCAAGGCGTCTTTCGATTTCATGCCTACAGTCACCATCCACAATGATTTTGGAGCCCACGAAAATAAAATCTGCCACTGTTTCCACTGTTTCTCATCTATTTGCCGTGAAGTGATGGGACCAGATGCCATGATCTTAGTCTGCTGAATGTAGAGCTTTAAGCCAGCTTTTTCACTCTCCTCTTTCGCTTTCATCAAGGGGTCTTCAGCTCCTCTTTCCTTTCTGCCGTTAGAGCGCTGTCATCTGCATATCTGAGGTCGTTGACAGTTCTCCAGGCAATCCTGATTTCAGCTTGTGCTTCATTCAGCCCAGCATTTTGCATGATGTGCTCTGCATATAAGTTAAATAAGCAGGGTGACAATATAGTCTTGACGTGCTCCTTTCCTAATTTTGAACCAGTCTGTTGTCCTATGTCCGGTTCTCACTGTTCCTTCTTGACCTGCACGCAGGTTTCTCTGGCATTCCCTGCACGTCATGGCACCCAGCGTGACTGAGCTACGCAAGCCCCCTCGCCATGACAAGGCTGTGATCCCTGAAGGAGCACTGTATTTTATACCTGAACATAGATGTGTCAGTTATAGCTCACTAAAACTGGAAAGAAAATGAGAGAGAGAAAAATATATATGATCGTCTCATGTAACCTACACTATGATTAAAAACATTAAAAGAAATTCCGACTCATCCATCAGGGAGAGCCTCATACGGGAACTATCCTTTGATTTAGATCTGGAAGCATTAGTAAACACAGACTCCAGTGCCTGTTGCCTGAGCTACTAGGATTTTCCACCGGGGATATTGTGAGTGGGATTCCTGGTTGGATCCAGGGTCCTACAAGAAGATGGCTCCTGTGGCTTCTAAGTCCCTGAGCCCACGGTGCACAATTTTAATAGCAAAGCAAATTACAGTTTATTGGCCCCCTCATATGCCTGACTTTAAGAAAATTTCTACTTCAAAGAAGTATAGCAATTACCTATTTAGTTGATGGTAGTTGTCCTAAGTATACACACTAAGAGACTTTCCAAATGATGATCTATGCGTGTACTTAACACACAGACTGTGGCATCCCCCGCTTGATTTATCCAAGCAGGAAGCAGTATGAAAGACAGTACAGGGCAGCTGTTAAGCATGTGAGTTTTGGCATCTCCATACCAGTGTTTGAATCTTTGCTCTGCTTTGCATTACTTATAATTTAACTTTAACTTATTTCTTCACAAATCTATTTTTGCCTTGCTTATTTTATAAGGGGAATTTGGGCCTTGGTGAGCTCTATTACTACTACGTACAGCCTCTTACAAATCAGTGGAATGACCCTCTCCTCCACCAAACAATATCCACCAATTTTTTTTCTCATCTGTGAAATGAGAATGCTGAAGTAATGTACGCATTGAATATTTAGGAAAATTAAAAGAAAATTCATGTACAACTATTAACACAGTGACCAGTGCCTACATATTATATGCTTAATAAATATTAACATATATAATAATCCTGTTCTCATTTACTTTCTTATAAATAACAAAAGAAGCGTAGTTCTCACCATCTCAGTGTTGTCGAGGGCATCTTTATTTGACCCAGTAACCACTATTTTCTCGACAAGTTTTTTTTTTTTTTTTTTTTACACTTAGGTGAAATAAATGGAAGGTCATTTCATTTTGCTAGCCTCCTTATCTGGTCTAACCATCAGGGTGCTCTAATGCACAGTGAGACTGACCACGATAGCAAGGCTCCCGTCTCCTTAAATCCAGTTAGATTTCTAACAAATAAGCACAGATGGAAATTAATATTGATTGCTTTCCTTTGGTGGCTTCGGACATAAAAAGATGTTCTTATGAAGAAACACAGTCTTCCATGTGGCCCAGAGCTGGGTGAATAGACCGTCATGGTGGTGGGGTTTCTGGGGTCTGGTCTCCCCATTTGCCAAGACAGTCTCCAGCCGGACAGGGAGGCAGGCGTGCCAACAGCTGCACACAGAGGAAGCTGATCGTCTTTAATGGACCCCTTGATGCATGCTTATTTTCTTTAAACAGTTTCATTTTATACATGAACACTTTTGGGGATTTATGTGCCCAGCATTGATCCAAAGATAGGAAATACATTGACTTAAATTTAACCTAAGGCATAAATGTCTATCAGCTGCCAGTTTCCTGAGACACTTTTTTATCTGTGGATGGTCCATGAGAGCTGAGGGTAAGCACAGCACCTGCAAGAGAAAAGACAGGGAGGTCTCTGAAGGCAGCTCCATCTTGAAGTTTCATCCAGGGTCAGTCTTTGCATTGGCGAGAAGAGTGTCTCTTGAAGATTTGAGGAGCTTGAAGACTTCACGTTTCTGAGTCCCGTCGCGCAGGCATCGAGTCGGTTCTCTCTTGGGCGTAGGTAGAAAGGTGGGCGGGATTCAGGCTATGCAAGTTTGCGTAAGTCCGTGTGACCCTTTGCACACTCCAGTTTGAGCAATGGACCCTGCGAGAGTGTCCGCAGCCCTGGAGACGGCGGCCACTTGCGGGCGCGCTGGGAGCAGCGTGGGGACGGCTGCCTGCTTGGGGACGTGCTGCTCAGCGGAGGCTCGAGCAAGCAGCCCTCACGGCTTGCCTCTGCTCCCCGTATTTATAGCTCCCAGCGTGGGTCCGTGCAGCGGCCAGCTCCTTCATCATTTTAGTACTTTTTCTGGGCTCTGCCCACTGGTAATATTTTTCTGCTCCGAACTGTTTAATTTATTAACGCTTCCCTGAAGAATGCAGTAACTGTTAGTTGCTGCACCCAGGAAAACACACACACACACACACACACACACACACACAGAGCCGTGCCACAGCCGTCACATTAGAGACTGAGATGGTTCATACTTGGTGTCCCTGCTGCTGCTGCTGCTGCTGCTGCTAAGTCACTTCAATCATGCCCAACTCTGTGCGACCCCACAGATGGTAGCTCACCAGTCTCCGCCGTTCCTGGGATTCTCCAGGCAAGAACACTGGAGTGGATTGCTATTTCCTTCTCCAATGCATGAAAGTGGAAAGTGAAAGTGAAGTCACTCAGTTGTGTCTGACTCTTGCGACCCCATGGACTGCAGCCCACCAGGCTCCCCATCCATGGGATCCTCCAGGCAAGAGTGCTGGGGTGGGGTGCCACCGCCTTCTCCGACTTGGTATCCCCACCCTGTTTGAAAGCCTAGTGTCCATGTGTGTTTGTGGAAATGGGGACACCCTCAGCCCCACCCCGTCCACTGTGCTTGGGGTGCAGCTGACGCTGGCCTGTGAGTGCTTTGGGGGCAGCGGTGGGGCTGCCCCGGGCTCTGCTTTTGCACTAGCTGGTCTGCACACATTCCCATGAACCTTCAGTCTTGGCCGTAAACCTCTCTCTGAAGGCCCGGGGAGAACAGCCCCTACTGATATCTGTGTCTCGCTCCTTGGCCCATCCCCTGTGAGCCCCCTTCTCAGACCAACGCTTTCCCTTTGCCTTTCTCTCTCTGGGCATCCGCTCCCTGGAAGTCACCGGTGATGTGCGGGGTTCAGCTGTGGAGGCGGTCACTCTCGCTGGGTGATCTGAAGGCCTGGGGAAGGAGTGCAGGCCTCACACACCGTCTAAGGGGCGCCAGGCCCTCAGCACGGTCGCCTCCTGCAGGTCGCTCCTGCAGCTGGAGGAGCTCGGCAGGCACGCAGCAGTCCCCTGGACCCTCCAGAACCTGCAAACGCCTCCTCAGTGCCGCAGAGGTGGAGAAGAGAATTCACGTGGGAAGCCGTCATTCTTCAGCTTCATTAGGCCGAGAAAAAGCTGGCCGACCGCACACGTTAGCTGCCCCTACCAGCCGGGGCCTGGGCGTCTGAGGGCAGACGGCAGGCGGCCCGGCTCATGTCGGCTTTACAAGGGTCAGAGAAACAGCAAGGTCATAAGCCGGAGGGCGCCCACAGGTGTCGCTTTGTGCAAAGACAGCATTTTAAAACAGATACACCTCTTTTCATTCTGTGGCTTTTCAAAAGGGAGCAGATGCATGTGCCGGTGATGGAACTTTCGAGAATGTATATGTGTGAACAAAAAGAACTATGAACCTGCCTTTCCCTCTTTGGCCGGGCTGAGGGACCAGCCTTCCCCTGACGCCGCGTGGTCAGGGTGGCAGTGGCCTGTGCAGTCCCCTCCGCTTCCCGTCACCCTTCCAGGACAGAAGGGCCCCTATTAATTACCTGGCACGGATAATTTGGGGAGACAGGTAATATCCTGCGCAGCCTCTGAGCATGGCCCCAAACAGCATTCTCAGTTCTGACCCATGACTTCAACAGATACTGGAAAGCTTTGAACTTTTCAAGCACCGTCTGGACATTTAGAAACATCTCCGCTACTCACGCCACAGCTTCCTCGACCTGCTCCCTGATGGGGCAACGTCTTCTTTCCTAAAGATAGCACATTTAAAGAAATCACATGGTTTATTCAAGCCTGAACCAGGCATACACTTTGTACTTAATTATTTTCACTTATTTTCAAAGCCAGTTTATAGCATTTGGAGTGTAACTCGTGTTGCGGCTCCTGTGGTGAAAAGATTCCCTGTGTGCACGTGCCGAGCTGATGCGCCGGCTGCCTCCATTACAGCCGAGAGCAAGCACGCACTTGCAAGCACATGCTCTCTGCCTTTAATTGCTCCTCGCCCCTCGGTCTGTTCTGTCCGGGCTCTGGAGGACAGAGATATCATTGAGAGTGTTTCCAGGGCGAGCAGATTTAGGACGGCTGCTGGGAGAGATGAAGGGAAAGCATGAAATGGAGCAACACCGAGCTGAATTTGCCCGGTGAGAGAGGGGAAGGCATGAAGAGGCCTGCTCCCGGGAGAACCACAGGGCAGAAACGGACGCAGAGTTAAGGACAGGAAACGATCAGAGGCAGGACCTGGAATAAATCTCCCGCACTGTCGATCAGCTGGGGACGGGCTCTACAGAAGCAGAGAGCTTTAAGGGCTGCGAAAAGGCAGGGATGGAGAGATAATGTTACCTTCTTCCAAGTGCGTTTGCTGGCCATGCTGGAAAAAAGATAAATGTACACTCAACAAAAGTTGATAAGACAAAGATATATGCCTGGTAGCCTCAGAGCAAATAGCTGGGGACTGTTGAGAGGGAGCAAATGATCATCATTCCGAAATAGCTCTCCACAGCAGGGAGACACATCAGACAGAGACACAGCCCTCCCTCGCGATGCTCTGCGTCGCCTGCGCGCGTGGCCACCACCGCCGTGTCCTGAACCGTTTTAATGCACCAGCACCCTTCCCTGAATCCCCAGAAATGCGGGCTCTTCTCGCCAGGCGCTGGGGACTGCATGCCCGTGACCTCCTGGAGCCGAGGAGCGGAAGTCCGGCCTTCGGGCCTGGTGGTCTCAGGAGGCGGGCCTTGGGGCGGGAATTCGGTCAGGGGCGGGTCCTCACAAAGGGGAGCTGGGCTTCTGCAAGAAGAGGCCCGGGAACCTGCGCTCTCTGCCAAGCGGGGCACAGTGAGAGCTGGCTCCCTCCAGGCGCTCAGTGGGCACCCTGATCTCCGCCACCCCGGGACTCCACAATCGTGAGAAACGCATTGCTGTTGGAGCCGCGCTGTTTGTGATGGCTTGTTATGAGAGCCTGCAGTGACCGACAGCAAGATGGTGAGTCCTCTGTAGGCATCTCTAGGCCCAGTGTGGAGTCTCTCCAAACAGTTACAGGCCACAGGCAACCAGAGGGAGAGCAACGGCCTTCTCCGCTCGCCAGAGGCTGGAGGCCCCCGGGCTAGAGCGCCCCCACCATGAATGCAGCTTGTCCGACGGGCCGACCTATGGTAGAGAGACGGGCCATGCTTACGGAGCCATGTGCTTTCTGTGACCACAGCGGCGTGTATAGGAGCCCCGATGAATATAGTGGATCTAGGGTTAATGCTTGGAGATGGCAGTGGCACCCACTCCAGCACTCTTGCCTGGAAAATCCCAGGGATGGAGGAGCCTGGTGGGCTGTGGTCCGTAGGGTCGCTAAGAGTTGGACACGACTGAGTGTCTTCCCTTTCACTTTTCACTTTCATGCATTGGAAAAGGAAATGGCAACCCACTCCAGTGTTCTTGCCTGGAGAGTCCCAGGGATGGGGGAGCCTGGTGGGCTGCCGTCTATGGGGTCGACAGAGTCGGACACGACTGAAGAGACTTAGCAGCAGGGTTAATGCTTCAGGTTCTTAATGCATTTTCTCTTATTATTGAAAAAGATTTTGTTTTTCCAACTAGCATCCAAGCTTTCTTCTTTTAGTATTTAGCTGTGACCCCATGCTTCTGGTTCTTATCCATTTACCACTTCCTTTAACTGCTGGAGTCTGGTTTTCACCCTCATAACTGTATTGAGACTTCTTTCTCCAAAGTCACCAGTATAGTCTTCCATCTTATAAAATACAGTTCTCCTTCGCTGCACCATCTGACTCTTTAGAATATGCTTCATAAACTTCTCATTGCCTAATTTCTGTGATATGATCCTTTCTGGACTTCTATTTCTCTGTTTTTTTTTTTCTTTCCTGCCTCTCCTTGACTGACCCTCGAAGACGATAGTTCTTTAAGATTCCTGGTCTTACCCTTTGCTTGTATCACTTCGGAAGTTCCTCTTTGACTAAAGTCATTTATTTTTGTATCTGTAACATCACTGTGAAGATGAACAGTTTGAAAATAGAAGTCCACAGCACTGATCTTATATATAGTACAGGTCTAATATTTCCAAAGTAATAGGCATGTCAGTCTGCCTTAAAGATAACACGCTGTAATTCTTTATTCATAGCCTTCCCTCTCCCAAGCCATTTCAGGTCCTGCCTTTCAGGACTAATGCCAAGGTGGACAGAGTCCTGTCCAGCCTCCCTGTGTGTGCTCCTGCCTCGCTTCTGATGTGTCCCTGAAATGTGCACCGTCCATCGTGCTCCTGTTCCCGCTGAGTTCATCCGGGATATTACTCCTGGGCTCCCGCCACGCCAGTCCAGAAGCTGCTGCTGGCGACGGCGCCCGTGTGCCGGCTGAGGCTGAGGGGGTGCGGCTGACTGTCCTCCCGTCACCCGCTCTTCGTCTGCCCTTTCCGCTCCCGTCTCCCCAGACTGTCTCTGGCCTGGTGTTTGGAGGTGCTGTCCAAGGCAGCCCTGGGGAGTGTTGCCGCCGACCTGCTCCCAAAGCACATGAAGAAAAAGTGGTTCTCTGGGTGGGAAACCGAGCGCTGCGGGAGAGGTGTACACTGGAGGATGGTTCGGGAAGCTGAGGCTTCCTGAGGTAGAGCAGCTCCCAGCCTTTCTGTACCTCAGTTTCCTAATCTGCAACCAGCATTGTAAAAGATTCATTTTCCACATTGAAATACGGTTGGTTTGCAATAGTGTTAGTTTCAGGCATACAGCAGTTCCTCCAGTTACACATATATGCACATGTTCAGATCGGTTTCCATTATTCACTGTAAGACACTGAATGCCGTTCCCTGCGCTACAGTGAGTCCTCATTTGTCTTTATACAGGAGTTTGCATCTGTTGATCCCGTGTTCCTGCTTTATCCCCACCCGCCTCCCTGTCTCCTCTGTGACAGTACGTTTGTTTCCGTGTCCGCCTTTTTCTGTTCCGTGTATAGATTCATTTGTATTGATCTGGAATCCGTGTGGAAGTGTGTTGCATGATGCTGACCCTTCTCCGTCTGACTTCACTCCGTGTGACGGGCTTTAGCTCCACCCCTGTTGCTGTGCAGGCATCCTGCTTTTCGAGGCTGCTGACCCTCCGCTGTATACATAAGCACTCCTCTGTTTTAAGCCGCTTGTCTGTCAGTGGCCTCCTGGGTCGTCTCCACGTCTTGTCTGTTGTAAACAGTGCTTTTATGAACATGAGGGAGCATGCGTCTTTTCAGATCGGGTTTTGTCTTCTCTAGAAGTGGCGTTGCTGGATCGTGTGGCGGCTCAGTTTTCAGTGTTTTTTCGGGAACCTCCGCACTGCTTTGTACAGTGATTGCACCAACTTACGTTCCCACCAACACTGTGGCAGGATTCCTTTTTCCCCACACCCTCTCCAGCATGAATTACTTGTAGGCTTTTAGATGAGGCCATTCTGACCAGCATGAGGTGATACCTCACTGTAGTTTTGATTTGCATTTTTCTAATAATTAGAGATGTCGAGTATCATTCCATGTTCACGTTGGCCATCTGCATATAGTACTTGGAGAAATGGCTATTTACAGGTCTATTTAGAAATGCCTAACCTGCCCTGAAGTGAGCATATTAATACATGGCTCCCTGGTGTTACGGTAAGGGGTGGCCTTGGCGACCTTAAGGTTTCTCTTGGCTTGACTGGAGTTTGGAAAGCCTTCTTTCTGCCCCTTGGCCCAACTTCCCTCTCACCCAGGCCCTTACAGAATCCACATAACCCATGATTTCCTACCGTCCCACCTCTTAGAAACTCTCTCCCTTTGAGTCATTGGAGATAAGCTCAGACTGAGTTCTGAAAAAACTGTGAAAATACTGCTGTGCCATGAATTCCCGCTGTGATCATTACGATCCTCCCAGGAATGCAAAGTCAGAACAGAAAATGTTCAGAGAAGTCTTGATTTTTGCCAGTAGGAAAAGTTGGTGGTGAGGGAAAAGATAGGTCTTATTCGAAACTTTGGGCTATCCGAAACTCAGGCAGTGTATTGTAAATCTTGAGGTGGACAGTAAAGTAAAACACACCAAGATCACCCACTTCCTAAGCCAGAAGGCCTGCTGGGGCAGAGCCCTCAGAGACCTGCTGAAGGGGAGGGGAACACAGGTCTCTGGGTGTTTCATTTTGTTTTTAATTTCTGAGAGTAGATCAATTTTATAGAATTCCTTTAAGGTTATTGGTGCATAGCCCTTGATGCCTTGGATAAGTCCCAGTCTGTAGAGCAGAAAAGAGGAGGTTGGAGATCAAATTCACGGTCATAACTAACGCTTTCCTTCCCTTCTCTCTTTTGTTACACTAAAGCCAAACTAAATAAGCACAGCACAAAGTCCGCAGCTCAGTGATCTCCATTTTCATCTGCTGTTACTCTGGGTTGGGAGCAGGGCCCAGGGCCCAGCGGGACTGGCCTCACAACAGCACGGCTACCCTCTCGTCGGCGCTCAGTCGTGTCCGACTCTCTGCAACCCCGTGGACTGCAGCACGCCAGGCCTCCCTGTCCATCACCACTCCTGGAGTTCACCCAAACCCATGTCCATTGAGTCAGTGATGCCATCCAACCATCTCATCCTCTGTCATCCCCTTCCCCTCCCGCCTCCAATCTTTCCCAGCATCAAGATCCAGTGAGTCAGCTCTTCGCATCAAGCGGCCAAAGGCTTGGAGCTTCAGCTTCAGCATCAGTCCTTCCAGTGAATACCTTTAGGGTAGACTGGTTGGCTCTCCTCGCAGTCCAAGGGACTCTCAAGAGTCTTCTCTAACGCCACAGTTTGAAAGTATCCATTCGTTGCTGCTCAGTGTTCTTTACAGTCTGACATTCACACCTGTACGTGACTACTGGAAAAAACATAGCTTTCACTATACAGAAATTGCTTGGCAAATAACGTTTCTGCTCTTTAATATGCTATCTAGACTGGTCATATCATTTCGTCCAAGGAGCAAGTATCTTTTAATTTTATGGCTATAGTCATCATCTGCAGTGATTTTGGAGCCCAACAAAGTAAAGTCTCTCACTGTTTCCATTGTTTCCTCATCTATTTGCCATGAAGTCTTGGGAATAGATGCCATGATCTTAGTTTTTTGAATGTTGAGTTTTAAGCCAGTTTTTCACTCTCCTCTTTCACTTTCATCAATAGGTTCTTTAGTTCCCCTTCACTTTCCATCATCTGCATATCTGAGGTTATTGATATTTCTCCCAGCAATCTTGACTCCAGCTTGTGCTTCTTCCAGCCCAGCATCTCGCATGATGTACTCTGCATAAAAGTTGAATACAAGTTAAATACACAGTGTGACAATATATGGCTTTGACTACTCCTTTTCCTATCTGGACCAGTCTGTGGTTCCATGTCCAGTTCTAACTATTGCTTCTTGACCTGCATACAGGTCTCTCAGGAAAGAGGCAAAGTGAAGGTCACTCAGTCATGTCTGACTCTATGCCACCCTGTGGACCACACAGTCCATGGCATTCTCCAGGCCAGGATACTGGAGTGGGGAGCCTTGCCCTTCTCCAGGGGATCTTCCCAACCCAGGGATCAAACCCAGGTGTCCCACATTGCAGGTGGAGTCTTTACCAGCTGAGCCACCAGGGAAGCCTGGAGGCAGGTCAGGTGGTCTGGTATTCCCATCCCTTTAAGAATTTTCCAGTTTGTTGTACTCCACAGAGTCAAAGGCTTTAGTGTAGTTAATGAAGTAGAAGCAGATGTTTTTCTGGAACTCTCTTGTTTTTTCTATGATCCAACAGATGTTGACAATTTGATCTCTGGTTCCTCTGCCTTTTCTAAATCCAGCTTGTACATCTGGGAGTTCATGGTTCATGTACTGTTGAAGCCTGGCTTGAATGTTTTGAGCATGGCCTTGCTGGTGTGTGAGATGAGTGCAATTGTGTGGTAGTTTGAGCATTCTTTGGCATTGCCCTTCTTTGGGATTGGAATGAAAACTGACCTTTTCCAGTCCTGTGGCCACTGCTAAGTTTTCCAAATTTGCTGGCATACTGAGTGCAGCATTTTAACAGCTTGGTCTTTTAGAATTTGAAATAGCTCAGCAAGAATTCCATCTCCTCCACTAGCTTTGCTTGTAGTGATGCTTCCTGAGGCCCTCTGGACTTTGTGCTCCAGGATGTCTGGCTCTCGGTGAGTGATCACAGCATGGTGCTCATCTGGGTCGTGAAGATCTCTTTGCACAGTTCTGTGTATTCTTGCAGCCTCTCTTAGTATCTGCTGGTTCTCTTAGGTCCATACTCATCTTTGCATGAAATGTTCCCTTGTATCTCTGATTTTCTTGAAGAGATTTCTAGTGTTTCTTATTCTGCTCTTTTCTTCTATTTCTTTGCACTGTTCACTTAGGAAGGTTTTCTTTTCTCTCTTTACTGTTCTTTGAAACTCTGCATTCAGATAGCTCAGTTGGTAAAGAATCCTCCTGCAATGCGGGAGACCTGGGTTTGATCCCTGGGTTGGGAAGATACCCTGGAGGAGGGAAAGGCCTCCTACTCCTGTATTCTGGCCTGGAGAATTCCAGGAACTCTATGCTCCATGGGGTCGAAAAGAGTCAGACACGACTGAATGACTTTCCCTTTTCCCTTTCTCTTTGCCTTTCACTTCTCTTCTTTTCTCAGCTATTTGTAAGGCCTCCTCAGACAGCCACTTAGCCTTTTTGCATTTCTTTTTCTTGGGGATGTTTTTGATCACCACCTCCTCTACAATGTTACGAACCTCTACAGAGTTCTTCAGGCACTCAGTCTATCAGATTTAATCCCTTGAATCTTTTGTCACTTCCAGTGTATAACTGTAAGGGATTGCATTCAGGTCATACCTGAATGGCCTAATGGTTTTCCCTACGTTCTTCAGTTTAAATCTCAATTTTGCAATAAGGAGTTCAGGATCTGAGCCACAGTCAGCTCCCAGTCTTGCATTTGCTGATTGTATAGAGTTTCTCCACCTTTGGCTGCAAAGGATATAATCAGTCTGGTTTCGGTGTTGACAATCTGGTGATGTCTGTGTGCAGAATCTTCTCTTGTGTTGTTGGAAGAGGGTGTTTGCTATGACCAGTGTCTTGTCTTTAGAGAACTCTGTTAGCTTTTGCCTGCTCCGTTTTCTTCTCCAGAGCCTGTTACTCCAGGGGATATCTCTTGACTTCCTACTTTTCCCTTCCAGTCGCCTGTGACGCCTCTGCCTCAGGACGGTTTCCCCGAGGACAAACCTTTCTGGGGCAGCCAGAGTCTCCCATGGCCGTAAGCCGTCTTGGACCCTGCTCGTGTCCCTGCCAGGAATCAGGAGGGTCACGGTGATGCTCTTTTCCCAGTTACAGCTAACGATGGGATGATTATTCATTGGGGAAACACAAGCCTTGTTTCCAGGCTGTGAAGTCTTCCTTCAAATTATTTGATAGATTAATTCCCAGAAGCCTGCTTGCTCTGAGATGACAAGGTGTGAGAGTGTGGTGATGGAGTGTATCAGGGCAGGTGGTGGTATATTTACCGTGATGGGTTGAATACTCGGTCATTCAACGCTAGTATTGGCTGATAATCATCCTTGCAAAAATCACAGTACAACAATATTTGGGGCTATGGAAGGTTTGGCAAAGGACTCTAGAATGAGAGGTCAAGACAATGCCTGGCAGACCCCGCACGTGGGCAGGGGTGAAGGACAGTGCTGGGTCCCCCGCCCTTCTCGGGGTCTCACAGGGTCAGTGGGCCCCCTGCCCTTCTCGGGGTCTCTCAGGGCTAATGGGCTCCCCACCCTTCTCGGGGTCTCTCAGGGTCAGTGGGCCCCCCACATTCTCGGGGTCTCTCAGGGTTAGTGGACTCCCTGCCCTTCTCGGGGTCTCTCAGGGTCAGTGGGCCCCCCACATTCTCAGGGTCTCTCAGGGTTAGTTAGGGTCTTCATCTTCTCACCCCAAGGTCGTACTCCAGTTATGAGAGATTCAGAACAAAAGCTAAGAACTGAGTCTTCATCCGAGCTGAGCCTTCTGCCCGATCTCTTCCTGCGTCTCTGTGATGAGCTGGGTTGGGCAGCACCGAGGCCCACCGCTGCGGCGGCCCGTTTGCCTTCGGGCATCCTCCCTGGCCCTGTCTGCAGCAGCGTCTATTTTCTCAGGACAGGCCCCAGGCGATCCGCTCTTGCTGCTTTTAGCTCTTGTAAAGAGCCAGCTCTCCCTCTGCCCTCCTTCCCCCTGCGCCACAGCACAGGCACCCGTGAACTCCTCTGCAAGACGCTAGTATTTTCCTGCTTGGAGTTATCACCCTTCTGGCTCCATTGCCACGCCCATTGGCCGCTGCTCTTCTGAGGCCGGTGGCTGGGCAGTGGCCTTCTTTGTGTTCAGCTGATCCAGGCGATTAAGTCCTTGCCAGTGAAGAGTAACCACACGTGCAGGAATCCTGAGCAGCCTCTTTCTTCCCTTCTACTCTTATGCTGATTCAGAATCATGGCCGTGGCGGCTGGAACCCCAGGTCCTTTCTGGACTGCGATGATGAGGGCCACATCCTAAAAATCGCAAGAGGAGTCTGAGTCTGTGGTGGCCGTGGAACTGTCATTCTAGCCCAGGCTTAATGACGCCCGTGCTTTCTGGTTTACGTATGAGAAATGAGTATTTGCCAGCCCTTTCACGTCCAGTTGTCACATCATCTTTAATCTCATGTTAACTATAGTATGTCAGCATGTGCTAACATGCTGGGTTTATTTTTCTCTTATTGTTATTCTGTGATAAATTTCTATGGTAGCTCCTAACATCTTTATACACCTTCTCCTATTTCAAATTTTCCCTCAAATAAACTTCAGTGGAAACCAGTGTTCCAGGAACTATGCTAGGTGACTGGAAAGCAAAGATTAGTGCTGTATTAATAACATGTCATTTGTGTGAGACATTCACGAGTCCACCCCCTTCTAAAGAAGGGCAGTTGAGTGACTTCAGCTGATTACTACAAGTCAGCCTTACTCTTGGCATAGAAAAAGAGTAGGCCTGGTCTCTGGCTTCGGGAAAAAATTCAGCCCACTAGGAAAGGAGGACAGAAGGGCATACATTGATTAACGTCCACAAGCGTCCAGGGAGAGCTAGATGTGTGCTTCTTTTCCTTTCAGGCTTATTGTTGAAAAATTAATAAGCTTCTGGAAGTCTGCTGTTACAATAGAATCAGCAGTGGCCTCGTAAGGAGCCCAGCAACTTTCAAATTGGACTCCCTCTTCCCTTCACTGGCTGAGTGCAATCCGAGAGGAAAGTGTTAGTCACTCAGCTGTGTCTGGTTCTTGGTGACCCCTTGGACTGTAGCCCACCAGGCTCCTCTGTCCATGGAATTCTCCAAGGAAGAATACTGGAGTGGGTTGCCATGCCCTTCTCCAGGGAATCTTCCCGACCTAGGACTCGAACCTGGGTCTCCCACATTGCAGGCAGATTCTTTGCCTCTTGAGTCACCAGGGAAAGATGACTATGCATAGGCAGGCAGCTGCAAAACAGCTTTCCTTTCCTCTCTGCAACTGTTTCGCTATTTACCCCAAACAAAGGCCCTTCCAGTGCTTGAGTCCTACTAGAGGGTTCTAAAAAGATTACTGAAAGTGGAGCAGGGGAAGATTACTGTTTCTGCTTTCTCTAATTTAAGGTTTTTGAGATTTTCTTTTTTAAGGGCTAACATGTCCAGTAAAGCCAAGCATTCTTGTTTTTAGCTGAAGTATAGTTTATTTATAATATTGTGTTAGTTTCAGGCATGTACAGCAAAGTCACTGTTATAGATGTATATTTTTCAGATTCTCTTCCATCATATATTATATATAATGTATTATATATTGTATAAGATACTGAATATAGTTCCCTGTGCTGTACAGCAGGTCCGTGTTTGTCTGCTTTATACGTGGCGATGTGTATCTGTTTTCCCACACTGCTGACGTATTGCTCCCCTTGTTCCTTTTCCCTTTGGTGATCACAGGCCTGTTTTCTGGCCTGAGTCTGTCTCTGTTCTGTGTAGATGCGTGTGCGTCGCCGTGCTGGATTTCACTCGGGTGGTGGCATACTTGTCTCTCTCCGGCTTCACTCACTGTGACCCTCTCTCGGTCCATCCTAGTTGCTGCCAGTGGCTCATTTCATTCTCCTTGTGGACAAGCAGTGTTCCGTTGTGTGCACACCACGTGTCCTTTCTCTTCATCCGTGGGTGCTGGGGCTGCTTCCGTGTCTGAAGCCAGGGGTTACTGATGCCGCGCACGGGCACTGGGCGCCGAGCCTGGAGAGCCGCTGTGTTGCAGGCTGGCCCCTTCCTCGCCTTCTGCTCGCTGGCTGGTCTGATCGGGTCTGTGTGCTAGTGTCTGCAGGCCCTCTCGCTTCACCTGAGTGAGCTCTTCATCCTCCCGGCCAAGCTAAGGCAGCGCAGCCACTGCTTCATAGATGAGGAAACTGGAGCTTGGAGACGTGAGGGAACCTCTGCTGGGTCCCTCCGCCAGACATGTGGCCAGGCTTTGGTCCAAGCAGCGCGACTCCAGAGCTCTGCGTTTAACCACGACATGGAAGTTTATAGAATGATTCCAGCTCGCACATGGGAGGATCGGAACCTTGTCATTCCGAGACTTGGTGCCCCGGGGGCAGGCTGCCTCTCCCCCTGCTTCCTCATGTCACACCAACATGGGGGGCTAAAATGTTGCAGAGAGAAAACTGGAAGACACGCTACTTTCAAGTTAGAGCAGAGATGAGAGGCCGTCTCTGGGTCGACCTTGGCCAGGTCCACGAGACAGGCTGTGCTCCATCGGGAAAGGATGGAGGCACCAGGCACTCTGTCCCCGACCGGCCTCCGTCCTCTGGATGCTTGCCTGCGATTCCCCTGCCTCAGGGCTTCAGGGGCCGTGCTACAAGGAGGGCGGGAGAGGGCCCTGCCTCCTCTCGAGTTCTCTCCTTTCCTGGGAGAGTGAGAGACAGCCTCTCTGCTGGGTCCTGTCCTCAGCGCTCACGCCTTTGGGCCAGCTGAAAGCGTGACCCTCTGACTGGAGGCGGCACTAACACGGCCTTCACTGCCCCGGGTGACTGTCTGGGCCGGGAGTCAGGCTGATTGTACTCACAGTAAATTAAGAGAAGCGACGGCCTTTGTGTTTGCTATGCTCTCTGCCAGGAATGTTCTCTTCTTCGCATTCAGCAATCAGTCCAAGTGTTACCTCCTTGTCGAGGATTGCTCTGGGCTGCCACCTCAGATGTTTCCCTCTGATACCACCCCATCGTGTTTAATTTCCATCAAAGAAAGCATTTTTATCCTATGAAATCACTAGTGATAATCACTAGTTGCAACGGCGTATCACTAGCTAAAATGACATATACTGGTTACCCCACTGGTTACAATGATATGACTAGTGGTCTATAATGATCTAGCTAATGAGTAACTAGTTATAGTCTCCTGAGAACGGGGGTCTTTTGTTCAACAGTATATCCTCAGCTCTGGAGTCTGTGCCTGGCATACAGGAGGTGGTTAATAAATGTTGGTTAGATGGGTGAACCATCGAGTGCCATCCTTTTTTTGGACGCACTAGCGAAAGCAGCCTGTAAAATGCACCTAGCGTAGACCAAACCTGTTTTGACACACACCTCCCTTTGCCCTAAGTTCAGGAACGGGAGCGTCTCTCCTCCAGCTGACGAAAGCGTGGTGTGGCCAACCAGCTTCCTCCCGGGATTCCTGGCAGGGGCTGTGGCTTTCCCCCACCCCTGCTCTCCCCATTCTGCCGGAGGAAAAACCAGCCTCGTTTTGAGCTTG
This sequence comes from Madoqua kirkii, assembly GCA_006408675.1. Taxonomy (NCBI): domain Eukaryota; kingdom Metazoa; phylum Chordata; class Mammalia; order Artiodactyla; family Bovidae; genus Madoqua; species Madoqua kirkii. Next base: position 19,706 of record SJYC01048953.1, on the reverse strand, counting down.
TTGCTCTGTTTTCAACAGCTGCCTTGTACTTTCTTTGTCTCAACAGTGTGTGCACACGTGCATGCACGCGCGTGTGGAACCAGCTGACACACTCTCCATGCCAGGGAGTGTTTTTGTATCTGCCCTCCTGGCAGAGCAGTCCAGCAGGAGAATGCCTGTGACCGAGCCAGATGCTGGTCTGGGTGGGCCAGGAACGTTCCCAGGCAACTCCCTGCCGGCACACTTTCTCACCAGACTCCACCCAGGCCTGAGGGGGGCCCCCCTCACACTTTAAAGCAGGAGGGCAAAAATAAGATAGACTTTCTTTTGCAACCCAGAGTGAAGTTCTTTGTGTCAGCTGCTGCCGTTTTCCACCGCCTCCATTTCTTGTGTACCACGGGACCTAACCCACGAAGAAACTCAGGCGTTTTGGGCTCCCAGTGGATTAATCCTACAGACCATCCACTATTCACTGCAGACCCGCAGTGCTCAGCTTCCGTGCCAGTGCTCTAGGGGACACAGATGTCAAGGGCTTGACTCTGAGATTTCACGTTCCGAGGAGCTATTAGACCAACTCCATTTAACACACAGTATATTGATTAAGGCTGAGTTGGTTTTCAGCTCAGCATTGTATTGTTACCCCCTTGGTTCAGGCTTGTAAATCTTGTGTCCAAAAAGCAATTGTAAATTATAGGGATACTTCAAAGTCTAGATTTTTGACCGCAGTTTGCACAGTTCTGGATACAAAGTAGACCCTCCTGGGAAAAGTCTGAGCTTTGTTGTTCGGCCACTCAGTTGTGGCCAGCTCTTTGAGACCCCATGGACTGCAACACACCAGGCTTCTCTGTCCTTCACTATCTCCCAGTGTTTGCTGGAGTGGGTTTCTGGCCCTTCTCCAGGGGATCTCCCCCACCCAGGGATCAAACCCAAGTCTCCTGCCCGATTCTTTACTGTCTGAGCCACTAGGGAAGCCCCTCGAACGCCATGGAACCCTGTAGATTTTGATCTAGGCTGCTGTTTTTATTCATTGAAAGGAATGGTAGATGGGGCAGAATTTCTGTTCTAATCTCAGGGCACATTTCAAGAAAAGGGTCATGTGAGCCACCCCTAGAAGCTCCATTGAATTGCTGAACGAGGTTGACCCAGAAAGCGTCAAGGGGTCCCCAGAAAGGATGACAGCTATGAGGGTGTCCAGCTTATGTCTGGGAGGCCAAACAGGGCTTGGACTCCCAGCGCCCTGGGCTCCCTAATTAGTTTCACTGCTGCCAGACTTTCAGGAGCCCTCCCTCTGCTGGAGGCCTGGGCGTCTCTGCCTGGGCCCGCCGCCCTTGTCTGCCTGCTTCTGTTGTTGGTCTGCTCGCTCTTTTAGGGAGCTTAAGTTTGCCCTTCTTTTGTTCAATTCCTTTTTCTGACCAGCGGCCCTGAACCTCATTCACATGCTGTGTGCGTGTTTTTGAAACCTGGCCATTTACTTCACACAAGAGCCTTGGGAAACTTCTAGGCTTCAGCTTGTGCAGGGGTCACATTGCTTTGAGTTTCAGCTTCCAATTGATGTTTAAAAAAAGACTAGAAAGCAGGACTCCAGCTGTACCTTCTGAGTTTCACCAGGTGTGTTAGCGGCAGCCGGCAAGGAGAGGAGGCAGACGGCTGGAATCACATCACGGCCATTCAGATGGGTTCACTGTGCTTGAACTTTGGTATTTCCTGGGTGGTTATTACTGTTCATCACAATAAACTAAAAATGTAAGAAGAGAGGACTCAAAAAGCCCTAGTGAAAGGGATAGATCTTGTGTTCCTGAGGCATGAGCTGAGGGCGAGCAATTCAAGATTCCAACAGCCTCTGCTTCAGACTGTCCCGCCTACCGAAGCTTTTGTAAGAGCCCTTGCTTTCTGCAGACCTCTATGCCCTTCCTGTCTGAAAGAAGCAAAGAGCCCAACCTGTTTCTCTAGAGCCTTACACCTGTAAGAGAATGACTCAGCAGAGAGATATTCCAGAAATTCTCAGTTTTGAATCTAGTAAGAGGGGAAAACAACATCGCAAGAGCCCTCACCCCCATTTTTTTCAGAACACTGATGCACCCCGGCCACCCGGAAAGATTCACTCTTTTATTGTGAAGATGTCTCCTGGAAACTAGATTTTTTTTTTTTTTTTAAGTCAAACCTTATTTCTGCTACCTCCTGTTGTGCACTGGGGCATACACTGGCTAAAAGCTGAAAGAAGTGGATGAAACGAGCTTCCCTGAGTTATCCTTCCAGCGTGTGTACCCTGGGAGATCCTGTTCTGTTCCTTGGGATCTTCTGCTACAAAATCTCACCCATAATTTGGCCCTTGAGTGCAGAGTTGTCCCTGAAGGATTTTGCCATTGTTACGAAAGATGTCATGTATGTGAGGGAATATAAAAAGTTGTAGAGGAGAAGGGTTTTCCCTTTAAAATACATGAAGCTAGCGAGCACGGCATGCATGTTTGCAGTCAGACCTTGTTCTTCACCATTTTTGGTGTCTCTTGGTTCATGATAAGAGATGTCTGCCGGGAGCCAGCGTGAGGAACTCCGCCCATGGCAAAGGTCATGAGGAAGGAGGCTTCAGCATACACAAAGGTGGGATCCAGCCTCAGGAGACCCCCTGTTCCCGAGCATCTACCCCCCAAACCAGAGTGCCTCCTTTACTGTTCTGTGCTCTCACCTGCACCTCTGACTTTATGGGGGGCGCCCCCCCCACCACCTCTCTTGGAGAAGGAGTTAACTTGCAGCTCCAGTTAATAAAAATTCCTGGGCATAACAAGAGTGTTTCAACTTACAAACTCCTCTGAAGATTCTCTAGCCTCCCTGTTCAGGTTCGTCCGGCCACATGTGATTGTTTACAGCCTCCCAACCATGAAAGGCATGAAATGCTTTAAAACTTCCTAAATACAGACTCCTTTGAGAAGTTAGAAAATTATTAGTATAGTATAGTGGGTTGAATTGAAATTATATTGGTGAAGGGTTTTTCATTTGTTGAGCCAATATTTGTTGCTAAATCTCCATATTCCCTGCCCTTATAATGAATATAACTAACATATAGGAGAAATAAGTATTAACCTTTAAGACTAATCATGTTAAACCTTAGGCTAAGTAAATTCCTTTCTTGATTGTAACCCACTACATCCTCACCCTATAAGAATGCAACTTTATTTGGAGGGTGGCGCTTGGTTTAAGAAAAAAATCATCCCTGGAAAAATAAGTTTTCTGGTTGACTGACCATTATCAGAAAGGGCCATAAAATGTCAGCAGGCCTCATGGCCAGAAGATGATGTAAAACCCATAAGACCTTTGTATAATTTTATATGAAGCACCTGATAGTGACAAGGTTCAGGTCTGCTGACCCCTGCATGACTCTGTATTCATCCCTATGTATAACAAAAGATAGATAAGCAAACCTGAAAAAATAAAGAAATTGAATCAGTTTCTGGAAAGACTGATTCCCCCGTGTTGTTTCTTTCGTGCTCCGCATTTTTCTGGCTGAATTCTCATCTGGACCAGGGGTGCTCACCACGTCTACTTACTTGCCCTGGCTTCTAAGATCCGTGAGAGAGGGAGTCCAAGGCGGGGCACCCCGATATTCAAATGGGCACCGGTGGCCCAACGTAGATGGTGCAAATTCCTTGGCTTGGAATTTTATTGGTATCCCACATAAACCAAGTTATTCAGCCTCTTTTTCTCCACTAATATTTCCTATTACACTATCCATTTCCAATCTCTCTCGATATCTGTAATTAAATTAGTTTTTTGCTAGTTCGCCTACTCTGTCTCCCCTTCGAGTTACCCTGCATCCACTGGGGCTGGACCCCGGCAGATGTCCTTTCAGTGGTGTAGTCTATGCTCCATAACAAAGCCAAGCCATGTCAGGTTGAAAGTACTTTAAGCTCTTCATTCATCTAAAACTTCATCTCAACACAGAAATTTTATTTTCCCTGAAGCTTTTCGTACTGACTTATTTTGCGGGGCCAAAAACGAAGAACAGACACCCTCTGCACGCGCTAAGCTCCTCGGCCTTCCCTGCTTGTGTCCCTAACTGGCGCACGGTCGTGTCCCCTGCCGGTCGCAGTCTGGACTCACTACACTCCTTGCTGCTTGTCTCCTCGAAGAGCCCAGCCTCACCAGCCCCTGCTCTGACATCCAGAGTTTTGGCCTCATGCTGAATATAAATTACCACATTCTAGCACTATGGAGAAGGCAACGGCACCCCACTCCAGTGCTCTCGCCTGGAGAATAACAGCAACGGGGGAGCCTGGTGGGCTGCCGTCTACGGGGTCGCACAGAGTTGGATACGTCTGAAGTGAGTTAGCAGTGCTATGGAAAACCAGAGCTTCAGGTTTTATCTGGTTGGCTCACAGTATTAAACTTCAAGAACATACTTTCAGTAGCTGAGGTCCAAAATATGATCAGGTCTAAATCTGGTAAATTGATTGGCTATTAAATCCTTCATTCTGTTTTATATTTTGTAGTTTATGCATCTTATCTTGGTTATCCTTATTACTTTTTTCCCCCCCTTCATGCTGTAAGCGTGTGTCCTTGCTTAGTCTTGTTACAGTGTGTTATCCTACAAATGCCTGCTTTTTTATTGACAACTTTAATTTTCTCCGGTTTGTTTGTATCACAGGGTCAAAAGAAGTCTGATATCATTCAGATTCTCCCTGTCATGACTGATGCCAATTCAGTCACCTCAAGCAGGTGAGACACTCTTTAACAGCATCTCCAGGGAAGGGCAGCATGCCTCAGTCTTTGTAACTTACGTCAAAGTACCAAATAAAATTTTTGTTTGACAAATATCTTCAAGTCTGATTTAACTTATATGCAGAGAACATCATGAGAAACGCTGGGCTGGAAGAGGCATAAGCTGGAATCAAGACTGCCGGGAGAAATATCAGTAACCTCAGATATGCAGATGACACCACCCTTATGGCAGAAAGTGAAGAGGAGCTAAAAAGCCTCTTGATGAAAGTGAAAGAGGAGAGTGAAAAAGTTGGCTTAAAGCTCAACATTCAGAAAATGAAGATCACGGCATCTGGTCCCATCACTTCATGGGAAATAGATGGGGAAAGAGTGGAAACAGTGTCAGACTCTATTTTGGGGGGCTCCAAAATCACTGCAGATGGTGACTGTAGCCATGAAATTAAAAGACGCTTACTCCTTGGAAGAAAAGTTATGACCAACCTAGATAGTGTATTCAAAAGCAGAGACATTACTTTGCCAACAAAAGTCCGTCTAGTCAAGGCTGTGGTTTTTCCTGTGGTCATGTATGGATGTGAGAGTTGGACTGTGAAGAAAGCTGAGCACCGAAGAATTGATGCTTTTGAACTGTGGTGTTGGAGAAGATTCTTGAGAGTCCCTTGGACTGCAAGGAGATCCAACCAGTGCATTCTGAAGGAGATCAGCCCTGGGATTTCTTTGGAAGGAATGATGCTAAAGCTGAAACTCCAGTACTTTGGCCACCTCCTGCGAAGAGTTGACTCATTGGAAAAGACTCTGATGCTGGGAGGGATTGGGGGCAGGAGGAGAGGGGGACTACCAAAAATGAGATGGCTGGATGGCATCACGGACTCAATGGACGTGAGTCTGAGTGAACTCCGGGAGTTGGTGATGGACAGGGAGGCCTGGCGTGCTGCGATTCATGGGGTCGCAGAGTCGGACACGACTGAGCGACTGGACTGACCTAAAGTGAGCCGAGTCCTGCAGCTCTCTGCTCTAGTATGATTTTTTATTTCCTTTGCTCTAGTATGATTTTTTATTTCCTTTGACGTTTAAGACGTTTCCTTAAGATATTTAAGACAGTTTCTCTAAGGAGTATCCTGGTTTTTCTTGTTTGTTTGTTTTTGGTCTTTGAATAATATCCCTACTGATTTTTCCTTAGAGTTCTTGCTGTCTGTAAACTCAAGTGACAGATAACCCAGCTGAAACCTGCTAAGAGATTTGCTAGGGGCTGCCTGGTGGCTCAGAGGTTAAAGCGTCTGCCTCCAATGTGGGAGGCCTGGGTGCAATCTAATCTCACCAGCGAGCACCGTGGGTGGCCTCGCGTGTCGTCTCAGCCGGGCCCAGCAGCCTCCCCGGCGGGCCTCTCCTCCGCGGCGCGGCCTGCCTCCCGCTGGCACTGGTCTCCAGGTTCTCTCCACTTCCACGATACCCTCCATCAGTTTGCACTCTATTCTCAGCCTGCAGACCAGGGGGAAACAACCTCGGTGAAGCACATCTAGATTTTTACGAGCGTCACTGAGCATAGGAGTGTGAGGGGGCTTGGGTGACAGGGTGCGTCCTTTAGCCCCGATGGTGGGGTGAGGACTTTGGAAGGTGTTTTTGGAAGTCAGGCTTGAATGAGAGAACAGCCCTGAAAACATCCTGAGAACGATCGTTTGAGGCAGAGAAAAGAGCACTTGCAAGTGTCCTGAGACAGAGGAGTCTGGCATGTTCTCGGGGCATAGGGAGGGCTGGGGGAGCTGGAACCGCAGAGGCGGGGTTGGCAGAGTTAGGGGAGAGGCGGGGGGCGCGGGCGGCGGGTCCCTGCGGAGCATCCGGAAAGGGGCCCTGATTTCTATTTCGCGGTGAGTTAAGCCCGCAGCGGGGGCGGGGAGCCACGTGAGTGTGGCCGCGCTAAGAAGACAGGCTGGGAGCCGCGTGGCTGTCCTCCGGGCGCCCCGGGCCCCCAGGGGAGGCACCAGGGCGAGCCGGGCCTTGTGGTGGGTGAGGGAGGCGACCGCCGAGTGAGGGAGCCGAGGAGCCGGAGACAGAGGCCGGAGTGCAGGGAGCAGCGTCCAGAAAGCAGCCCCGGTCCCGGGAGCAGCCGCCCGCCCTCGCCGTCTCGCTCCTTGCCGCTCTCTGCAGCGGCCGCTCGGGGGGCCCTCTGAGGGCATGTGACGGGGCACACGGAGGCTCCGGCAGCAGCCAGCGCGCCGCCAGGGCCTGGGAGGGCGGCTCAGGGGGCGCCGAGGCCCCTACCAGCAGGGATGAGCAGACGTAGGCGCTGCGAACCGCTGGCCGTCTTCAGGGCCTCTTCCGTAAAACCCATGGCAGTTGCATCCAGTGACAGCGCCTGGGCCTTTCGCATGAGGACGTCTTTATGAGATTCTCCCAAGATACTGAGTGCTGGGCTTTTCATTTTTATTGTATCTAAATAATACATATGAAAAAGCACAGATGCAGAGCACTGATGGTAGAAAAATGCTGGAGAGTGCTTGCCTGACAGCAGGCGCCCTTCAGGACGCGATTAGACGGCATTATTATTATTGTAATTTTTGCTGAGCAATGTATTATAGAACATGACATTTATTTAGCATTTTATGCACCTATGAAAGGAGGGTTACATTTTGAAAGCAAGACTTTAAATATCTCATTCCATTAATCTGGATCTGAATACATCATAAAATAATCTTTGAACCCATTTCAATTTCAGATTACTTTCAAAGAACCTACCTCTTATTCTGGAAAAAAAAAAAGTGAGTTTGGTGGACACAGGAGATGTTTTGATGCTGGAGGGCCTGACACCACAGCTGAAAAAAAAAGTGTGTGTGTGTGTGTTTGGGGATCACCAACAAGGTGAGGCTTGGGAGAGGTGTGTTTGTCTCTCCCTGAAGCAGAGGGTCAGGAAGCACAGAGAAAGAACTCAAGCTGGGAAGCATTTTAAAGGATCCTACTAAAAGATAAAAAGGAGACCCCAGACTGTGAAACAGAATTGTCCAAGGCATGTGGAAGCATTCCAGTCGAAGGGGAAAAGAAGCAATAAGAATACCCCGGGCAGGCAAGAATAACATTGCGCACATCACTCAGCGGTCAGGTGGCTGAGCTGCACCACTTGGGGCGGCGAGAGAGGACGGAGGAGAAGCCATCTGAATCAGAGGCGCTGTCCGTGGCTGCCCTGCAGGGACGGCTGTCCTCGGAGGATGGTCAGTGTGCTTTGTGGAAGCCTGATTCTCTGAAATTAATTTCTTTATTCTGGCCTTATTTGGTGCTTCTTTTAGTTGTCACTGTTCAAGTGTAAGAAATGTACATGCTGTTATTGAAGGACATGCTTTCCTTCCCAAGATATCTAAGATTTCCCACTCCCTCATTCATAAAGAATTTCATAACCCTAGGCGTAGAAGCTGTTTCTCCTTAAAAAAAAAAAAAAAGGCTGTCAAACCTCAGGTGGGTTTGACAATATAATTTGTTTTCCAATATAATCCTCACTCTATGGGGCCTGTTTGGAAAGATCCATTTCTCTGGCCCCTGATCTTCAATAGAGTCTCCAGCCTGAAGCCTGCGCTTAAGATGTGCTAGAAAAGCAATGAATAGAGACACAAAACTCAGCTGAGATTCTGATGCAGAAATAAACAGAGCAAACAAGAGGAAACTCTGCACTGATTTTGTGTTTGTCGAGCTCAAAAAAAATAGCTAGTTGCTGTGACAGCTAAGTCTGAGTCAAGCGAGGGGAGATTCTGTTCCACAGGAGGTATTATCTAGGAGCCAGGTTCCTGCTTCTTGTGCCTCTGTGTCAGGGGACCGCTGAGTCCTCTCCATTAAGCTGGCAGATGGGAAGCGAGCTGATGTGTCGTGGAGGAGAGACGGGTGGGGAGGGCCATCAGTTACGCCCGAAAGTGATCACATCCCTCCTACTCGTCCTGTGCTGGCAGAATTCGGCGCACGACCCGTGCAGAGGCCGGAGGATTGTGGGACGGCTGTCCCAGGAGGGGCCCTAGCCAGCTGCCACGGGGCTCGGCCACTTAGGCCGCTGACCGTCCCCAGACCATCCTCCAGCAGGGTGCGGGGAAGAGACACTGGAAGAGACAATTGCCAAATTTTCAGGAACTTTGAAAACTGGTTCTTAAACAAAGCCATGATTAAAAACTAAACTATACCAGCCTAGTATTTTAAAATGTTTAAACCTGCTATTTAAATGTTAATTACTACTTTAAAAGTAAATACTGACAACTCACCAGTTTTAAAATTATGGTATTACGATTTTTTTTCTGAACTATATTCTTGAGGTTAGTAATCTCTTTTCATTATACGGGACTGGAATGCTGAAGTAGGAAGTCAAGAAATACCTCGAGTAACAGGCAAAATTGGCCTTGGAGTACAGAATGAAGCAGGGCAAAGGCTAATACAGTTTTGCCAAGAGAACGCACTGGTCATAGCAAACACCCTCTTCCAACAACACAAGAGAAGAGTCTACACATGGACATCACCAGATGGTCAACACTGAAATCAGATTGAATATATTCTTTGCAGCCAAGATGGAGAAGCTCTGTACAGTCAGCAAAAACAAGACTGGAGCTAACTGGGGCTCAGATCATGAACTTCTTATTGCCAAATTCAGACTTCAGTTGAAGGAAGTAGGGAAAACCAGTAGACCATTCAGGTATGACCTAAATCCAATCTCTTACAAGTATACACTGGAAGTGACAAATAGATTCAAGGGATTACATCTGATGTAGAGAGCTATGGATAGAGGTCCTGACATTGTACAGAAGGCAGTGATCAAGACCATCACCAAGCAAAAGAAATGCAAAAAGGCAAAGTGGTCATCTGGGGAGGCCTTACAAATAGCTGTGAAAAGAAGAGAAGCGAAAGACAAAGGAGAAAAGGAAAGATATACCCATCTGAATGCAGAGATTCAAAGAATAGCAAGGAGAGATAAGAAAGCCTTCCTCAGTGATCTATGCAAACAGGTAGAGGAAAACAAAAGAATGGGAAAGACTAGAGATCTCTTCAAGAAAATTAGAGATACCAAGGGAACATTTCATGCAAAGAGGGGCTCGATAAATGACAGAAATGGTATAGACCTAAGAGAAGCAGAAGATATTAAGAAGAGGTGGCAAGAATACATGAAAGAACTGTACAAAAAAGATCTTCATAACCCAGATAATCACGATGGTGTGATCACTCACCTAGAGCCAGACATCCTGGAATGTGAAGTCAAGTGGGCCTTAGAAAGCATCACTATGAACAAAGCTAGTGGAGGTGATGGAATTCTAGTGGAGCTGTTTCAAATCCTGAAAGATGATGCTGTGAAAGTGCCGCACTCAATATGGCAGCAAATTTGGAAAACTCAGCAGTGGCCACAGGACTGGAAAAGGTCAGTTTTTATTCCAATCTCAAAGAAAAGCAATGCCAAAGAATGGTCAAACTATAGCACAATTGCACTCATCTCACACGCTAGTAAGTTCACTTCAGTCGCTCAGTCATGTCCAACGCTTTGCAACCCCATGAAGTGCAGCATGCCAGGCCTCCCTGTCCATCACCAACAATTGGAGTTTACCCAAACTCATGTCCATTGAGTGAGTGATGCCATCCAATCATCTCGTTCTCTGTCGTCCCCTTTTCCTCCTGTCCCCAATCCTTCCTAGCATTGGGGTCCTTTCCAGTGAGTCAATTATTCACATCAGGTGGCCAAAGTATTGGAGTTTCAGCTTCAGCATCAGTCCTTTCAATGAACACTCAGGACTGATCTCCTTTAGGATGAACTGATTGGATCTCCTTGCGGTCCAAGGGACTCTCAAGAGTCTTCTCCAACATCACAGTTCAAAAGCTTCAATTCTTTGGCACTCAACTTTCTTTATAGTCCAACTCTCACATCCACACATCACATCTACTGGAAAAACCATAGCCTTGACTGGATGGATCTTGTTGGCAAAGTGATGCCTCTGCTTTTTAATATGCTGTCTAGGTTGGTCATAACTTTCCTTCTGAGGAGTGAGCATCTTTTAATTTCATGGCTGCAGTCACCGTCTGCAGTGATTTCGGAGCCCAAAATAAAGTCTGTCACTATTTCCATTGTTTCCCCATCTATTTCCCATGAAGTGGTGGGACTGGATGCCATAATCTTAGTTTTCTGAATGCTGAGTTTAAGCCAACTTTTTCACTCTCCTCTTTCACTTTCATCAAGAGGCTTTTGAGTTCCTCTTCACTTTCTGCCATAAGGGTGGTGTCATCTGCATATCTGAGGTTATTGATATTTCTCCTAGCAATCTTGATTCCAGCTTATGCTTCTTCCGGGCCAGCGTTTCTCATGATGTACTCTGCATAGAAGTTAAATAAGCAGGGTGACAATATACAGCCTTGATGGACTCCTTTTCCTATTTGGAACCAGTCTGTAGTTCCATGTCCAGTCCTAATTGTTGCTTCCGGATCTGTATACAGGTTTCTCAAGACGCAGGTCAGGTGGTCTGGTAATCCCATCACTTTAAGAATTTTCTACAGTTGATTGTGATCCACACAGTCAAAGGCTTTGGCATAGCCAATAAAGCAGAAATAGATGTTTTTCTGGAACTCTCTTGCTTTTTCCATGATCCAGTGGATGTTGGCAATTAGATCTCTGGTTCCTCTGCCTTTTCTAGAACCAGTTTGAACATCAGGAAGTTCACAGTTCATGTATTGCTGAAGCCTGGCTTGGAGAATTTTGAGCATTACTTTGCTAGCATGTGAGATGAGTGCAATTGTGCAGTAGTTTGAGCATTCTTTGGCATTGCCTTTCTTTGGGATTGGAATGGAAACTGACCTTTTCCAGTCCTGTGGCCACCGCTGAGTTTTCCCAATTTGCTGGCATATTGAGTGCACCACTTTCACAGCATCATCTTCCAGGATTTGAAATAGCTCCACTGGAATTCCATCACCTCCACTAGCTTTGTTCATAGTGATGCTTTCTAAGGCCCACTTTCTAAGGCTGACTTCATGTTCCAAGATGTCTGGCTCTAGATGAATGATCACACCATCGTGATTATCCGGGTCATGAAGATCTTTTTTGTACAGTTCTTCTGTGTATTCTTGCCGCCTCTCCTTATTATCTTCTGCTTCTGTTAGGTCCATACCATTTCTGTCCTTTATTGAGCCCATCTTTGCAAGAAAGTAGGGAAAATCCCTAGACCATTCAGGTATGACCTAAATCAAATCCCTTATGATTATATAGTGGAAGTGAGAAATAGATTTAAGGGACTAGATCTGATAGAGTGCCTGATGAACTATGGACTGAGGTTCATGACATTGTACAGAGACAGGAATCAAGATCATCCCCATGGAAAAGAAATTCAAAAAAGCAAAATGGCTATCTGAGGAGGACTTACAAATAGCTGTGAAAAAGAAGAGAAGCAGAAAGCAAAGGAGAAAAGGAAAGATATAAGCATCTGAATGCAGAGTTCGAAAGAATAGCAAGGAGAGATAAGAAAGCCTGCTTTGCAATCAATGCAAAGAAATAGAGGAAAACAATGGAATGGGAAAGACCAGAGAGCTCTTCAAGAAAATTAGAGATATGATGGGAACATGCTAACAAAGTAATGCTCAAAATTCTCCAAGCCAGGCTTAACAGTACGTGAACCATGAAATTCCAGATGTTCAAGCTGGATTTAGAAAAGGCAGAGGAACCAGAGATCAAATTACCAACATCTGTTGGATCATCAAAAAAGCAAGAGTTCCAGAAAAACATGTGTTTCTGCTTTATTGACTGTGCCAAAGCCTTTGACTGTGTGGATCACAGCAAATTGTGGAAAATTCTTAAAGAGATGGGAATATCAGACCACCTTATCTGCTTCCTGAGAAACCTGTATGCAAGTCAGGAAGCAGCAGTTACAACTGGACATTGAACAACAGACTGGTTCCAAACCAGGAAAGGAATACATCCAGGCTGTATATTGTCACCTTGCTTATTTAACTTATATGCTGAGTACATCATGAGAAATGCTGGACTGGATGGAGCACAAGCTGGAATCAAGACTGCCGGGAGAAATATCAATAACCTCAGATATGCAGATGACACCACCCTTATGGCGGAAAGCCAAGAAGAGGTAAAGAGCCTCTTGATGAAAGTCAAAGACAAGAGTGAAGCAACTGGATTAAAGGTAAACATTCAGAAAACGAAGATCATGGCATCTGGTCCCATCACTTCATGGGAAATAGATGGGGAAACAGTAGAAACAGTGACAGTCTTCATTTTCTTGGGCCCCAGAATCACTGCAGATGGTGACTGTAGCCATGAAATTAAAAGACGCTTACTCCTTGGAAGAAAAGTTATGACCAACCTAGATGACGGAAGGGCTCTGCGAACTCGGGGCCCTTTGCTGCGGTTACACAGGTTCCTGGGAAAATGTGAGGCGTGGCGGCAGCTGAAGGGCTCCAGTGCCCTCGGCTGCCTATTGGGCAGGTGAGCCGGTGCGCCGGGGCCGAGGACACCCCGGGGGTCTGGGAGGCCTCTGAGTGCCGGCTGCCGACAGCCCCCGCCCCGCCTCAGGCAGAGTCTTCTGTGGCCACATGGACGCGAACCCGAGTCGGAGGGAGGCTGGGGACAGAGTTCCAACTTAGGGAAAACGCCAGTTTTATTCTTTGTTAAATGAAACAAAGAGGAATATTTTTAATGATGAAAGGTACAATTGACAAAGAAGATAAACATCATAAACCATTAGACATACGACAACAAAGAATGAAGATACGTAAAGCAAAACCCAGAAGAAATATAAGGGAAAAGAAAAAATATATACTCATAGTGAGACATACTGCCATTTCTCTGAGAATATTTCATCAAGTGCAGAAAAAATAAGAATAGGAGCAGCTTGAATGATGTCTTTAATCATTTAAATATAATAGATTTCTATTTATCTTAATTTGTACTAATCTTAGGTCCTGCACAAATATATTTAAAAGTTTATATTTCATACTTTGTTATCGAATGTCCAAATACCAGCTTTATATTTGAGTTTACTCCTTACTATTTAGGGGCTTAATAATGGGCTATACAGGGCTATATAGGCCTTTCAGAAGGTCTAAGTAACTTGGGAACAACTCCAGCAAGACACATTTTAGAATTTAATAAATGGAAGCTAAGACAAGGAAAGCGAGTTAGAGGTTTTAATGAGCCAGAAGTATAAATGGAAATGACAACTAGGATCCTTGGCTCTGAGTCTACCTCCTTCCTCTAAACCAAGCCGAGGAAACAGAAAATTCATTCATCTCACTGTGCCTTCTTTCATAGACCATTGAGAGGTTCAGAATTCTTTAAATGGCTCCTTTTTCTCCTCAGAGGAAGGCTTGTTGCAACCTGTCTCCTTCCGGGCAGGACTCGGATGCAGATAGCATCCTTTCTCCTCAGGGGCTGTGACTGACTTGGACCTTAAGCATGAGTATTCGGTGGAGACCCCGCGGCCCCCAGGTGACCCAGTGGTGCAGCGTCTGCCTGGCATGCAGGAGGCTCAGGAGACAGCTGCTTGATCCCTGGGTGGGGAGCTCCCGGGAGGAGGACAGTGGCACCCGCTGCAGTATTTTAGCCTGGAAGATTCCAGAAACAGAGGAGCCTGGCGGCTACAGCCCTCGGGGTTGCAAAGGGGCAGACGTGGCTGAGCACGGGCGCACCCAGTGGGGCCCATGCCCTTCAATTCAGGTTAAATGTGATGCGATTCCATACACGGCCTTTCACACCAAAGCAGCGTTATCCAATACAGGTTTCCCTGGCTTTCTAGGATCCAGGGTGACCTCAGAATCTCGACTCAGTGTTTCTTTCCAGGGCAAACTTGAGCTTGCCGCTCGTGTCGTTTTCCTGCCTAATGAACGCGCGTTTCTTGAGAGACTTTGGTGTCTGGTTATTTCTCACCCAGAGCCGGCTTTACCGTGTCCTCCGCAGCGCGCGATGACGGGGCTTTACAGGGTCGTTCAACTAGGTAGGCGTGGGGACCCCCGCAGCAGAGGAGGGAAGGAGTCTTTTCATTTGACTATTGAAGGGCCCTCTTTGGGAAAGGAAATGGGCGGCTTTGATGTTTACTGGAGTTGTGGAGCTGTGACGGAGAGAAGAAGGTTCTCCACTTACATTACGCTATTTTGGGATTGCAAATGACATAGTGCGCAAAGGTGATTACAGCTCCTTGAGTCTGTTGAGAACTCAGCCACCAGGGCCCGGTCTCTCTAAAGATGCTGGATCGAATCTATGGAGAGAGGCAGAGAAATTACTGCGTTCAGAATGGGGGGCAGTCGCAACAGCAGGAAGACAACCCCTCCCTTTTTCTTAGTGCTTTGGGTGAGAACTCCAGCACCATCCTCAAGTTATTCCTAGTGCCCGCGGGATGACTGAAACAGACTTCCGGTTCTCGGGGTTGCTGAGCTCCAGCAGGTTAATGAACACCTAGACTGATAGCTCTGTTGAGAATTCAATTTAGAATTTTGTGTAAGGTAATATCCACTTCCATGGGAATGCACACTTTTTATCTCCACATAGGATTTCGCTCTTGGTTTAAGTCATCAGTTGGGTAATGTCTTCTGAAATTTCTTGCCAAAACGGAAACAGCAGCAAAACCCAAACCAGCCTGGTGGTGATGGTCATTACCACCTTCATTTTCCTTTCAGTTTAGAATAGCGTTATTTTTCAGAGCAAACATAAATCATTTGGGTCTATGCACAGGAGCATCGTAGGTGCTCAGAGACATGCTGCTTTGCATTAACCAACGCATCACGTTCAAGTCCACTAGGAGTCTCCAGGCATAGAAACGTTACTGGATGTCATTACGTGTGGGTTTAGCTTTTGTGACCTTTAGCGCCGAGCTAACACAGATGAGAGACAGACACGTCTTACCGAGCGGAGAGTGCGCAGGGTGAGACAGGCTGCAAAAGGCGATTGCTCCCGTCACATAAATCACTGTGCCCCTGCAAGGCTGGAAGAATCGTAGTGATTCACGGGCACAGACTTTAATTTACTGTTTTTCCTCGGTGCCACTGAGGGACGGTAGGAAGAGGAAGCCTTATTACAAGGAGCACTATTCTTCTGTTGGAAGAAAGAAAGGATGTGGGAGAGGGCTCAGGGCTGGCTATCAGCACGCACTTGATCACAAGATCAAGGGGGCTAACTATTGTCAAGTCTTGGTGCATAGCTCTCTGAGCGGTCTTGGAGCGCCATCCGTTTCCTTTTGAATCGCATGTACACACTGAAGCAGGAGGCTGGTGTTTTGAATGGTTATGTGTCCTGTTATGTCAGGATAAACCAAAGAAAATCATTTTCATGGGTATATTGTTTCACCAGAACACATTTTCGGGAAGCGTCTCTTGATGTCGTGTATGTGAGAGATGAAATGGGCGGAGGCAGATCACGTACCCTCCTTTCTGTTTTGGAGTTCATCATGATTCCGAGGGGAGAAGTTTCAAAATTTGAGAATTGTGTAGCAAAGTACCACCTCTTCAGACTCTGCTCTCACCCTTGTTTGCAATGTGCTAAAAATAGGGCCGGCGGCATCTGGACTGTGGTTTTATTTCTGACAGTGCTGTCTGCTCCCAATCCCCAGCGCTGCGGGGGGTACCTTCTTATTCACCTTCTTCCTCCTGGGTATCTTTGGGGTGCAGCATAAGTCGTCTCTGGCAGGAAGCAAACCCAAGGCAGACACTTTAACATCTCTTCTCACTCTACACTCGAGACGGTAGCGTCAGACATCTGGAGCCGCGGGAGGTTTCTTGGAAGGTGATTTCTCAGCGTTCACAGTTCGCTGCAAGCCCTCACACCTGCCCGTAACAGCGTCCCTGGCGCTGTTTTGCAGATCACCAGGCTGCTCTCTCAAGGCCCCTCCTAAGGAGAGGCTCTTGAGGCAACACGCTAACTCTGGCACGCTCTAGAATGCCACCAGCATCTCCAGCGCGTCAGTCACGTTGGCAGGTGACGTTTAATTTATAAATCAAGTAACATGTTCGTTATCTCCAAGGACCTGGAAATTAGCACTGGAAATTAAATTGAGTTTCCGGCCACCTCTGTTCTGCTTTGAGGAAAGCAGCAAAGAATTGGAAATGTTTTCGTGGCCCCGATAATACTGTCATAAAGGAACGTTCCCCCAGTGAAACTAGTGGTGTACACACGTTGAAGGCAGTAATGATGATTACAACCAAAAAGACCTGTTATTCCTTTTTCAGCAGATTCACAGTTGGCCAGGTAAATCATGTCAATGGAACATAGACCATGAAAAGCGTTTTATCACATGCTCTTCTTGCATAGCACAGCAGGAGGAATATTCTAGATTCGGCATCTGTCTCTCAAGGCTGATACACTCAGGACAACTCAGTAGGAAAAAGCAGGCCGCATGCTTTACAGCAGGCACATTTGCCATTTTCCAGTTTTGTCTCTTTGAAGATCGCTGTTGTTGTAGATCCATAGGCATTGTATGTGTGTAACAGGACAGTATGCTAAATAATTTTTGTTTGATTTTTCCAAAGGTTTTCCCGTCAGGTAGACAACCTCTTAGTGTTTTCCCACTTTAGGATGTCTTTGAAGACCCCAGGGCAGGAGTCAGAGGCTATTTCTGCCGCTTTTGCAATTCTGTAAGTTCTTGGAAGGAATGATGGTTGCATCTCAGAGGGAAGAAGGAGGACATGGGCTTCTCAGGAGAAACCGGTGCAAACCTGGCCCAGCACCCATAGCAAAACCCAAGGGGAGGAGAGAGGCCTGCCTGCGGCGGGGCTCAGAGTGGGTTAAATACACACTTTGATTTAAATAAATATATGTTATATTGGATATATTATATATATTTATATTATAATATATACTATGAATATATTTTAAAATATAGTAAATACATATTTTGAAATATACATTAAATACATACTTTGAATTAAATATGTGTCATATTGGATATACTAAATTATATTTATATTATAAATATACTATAGAGCATATTTTGAAATATATATTAAATACATACTTTGAATTAAATATATGTTATATTGGATATATTGTATTATATACTGTAGGGTATATTTTGAAATGTACATTAAATACATACTTTGAAATATATGTATATTTGAAACATGGCTTCTGACTATCTGTGCACAGGTTTATGGGGTGAGGCTCATGCCCTCTCGTCTTGTGTGTGTGTCCCAGCCCTCATGTGGGTACCCTGCATAACAGTTTGCATAAATCATTCTGCTAGACTGTAGCTGCAGGGCTATAGTAATGAGTGAGCCTCTGTCTCCGCTTCAAACGTACCCCTCCAAGGTCTACTTTTTGCTGCAACTCTCCAGCCACGTGCCTGCTGCACCCTGCAGCTCTCTGCCGGCTCTGCCAGGAGGGAAACTGGAGGCAGACAGGAACTGGCGGAGGAGGCAGGCACACCTGCCTCCCGGAGGCTTCCCGTCCTGTCGTGTCCCCCAGGAGCACCTCTCACGTCAGCGAGGCGGGTCGTTCTCGAAGGAGCACTCGATCTTGCGCCTGCAGGTTCCCAGAGCCAGGGCCGCTGTGTCCCCTGAGACCCGGCTCCCACCAGCCCAGCTTCCCTCTGCGGCCTCTGCCCTCCAGCGTCACGAAGCCTTTCTGAGTGAGACCCCAGCCCCTGTGGGCTGACTCCTCCTCGGAGGGCTGAGGGCTGAATCTGTGGGTCCCCACCTTCAGAGTCTAAGTTTCAGAAGTTCTAAACTTTTCCTCTGATCCTTCAGTTCTACGGGCCGAATATGTGTCCTAGTACATTTGTGAGAGTTGAACGTTAATTTCGTTATGATCTTTCAGTTCTTCAAGAGCTAGATGCTATTCCACACATTCTTTACATGACACTCTTTGATAAAGTAATGGGTACAGCTTCTGTCTCCTGACAGAATCCTCTCCAGCACAGTGGGAGCTGCCCTTGCATCCCTGCTTTGGCCCCTGATGTCTAGATGATGTCTTGCACTTATATGCGCCGTGACTGTGCCTCGGTTTGATTTAAATCACTGCCATAATATGGCAAGAGGTTTGCCATTAAAGCAGCGTGGTGAGGACCAGGAGACTGGAAATTTCACGGTCAGGTTCAAATTTTGGTTCTGCTGTTTAGTAGCTGTTTTATTTTAAGTGAATTAGTGCATTCTTTCCAGCCTTAAAGTTCTCGTATGTGACCCGTCTGTAATAAAGTGGCTACCTTATGCTGTTGCTAATGAATGCAAATGGGCCACTGAAAGCAAAATCCTGAGCGACTAGCAAGTGTTCAGTACATGAGAGTTATTACCATTGTTTAAAAACAAAAGAAGGTGAAATTCAGAAGCAGAAGAAAAGTGACCCTGCCGAGCGTAGAGGCTTGCGGGATGGTGAAAGAAGGGAATAGAGGGGACACAGTCAGGGAGCCAGAGGAGAGCAGAGAGCATCGGGAGGGGCGGGGAGCAGGCGGCCACGCAGGGAGAGGAGGGAGGGTGTGAAGCCGCCTGGGCTGGTCTTCAGAAAGATCCGTCATCTGACAGCACAGGGTCTGGAGTGTGCTTCATTCTGTCCTTTGTCCACTTAAAAATCTGTGACAAGTCACAGTGATGTTTAAGTTACTCAGCTTAAGATAACTGAATTTCTGAGCATCAGACATTTTTTTCAAATTTAACTGTCTATGTTGGAATCCTTTCCAAAGGAGATTACATATTTCATCACCCTCTTTCATTCTTTTCTTTGACTTATACTTTGCTAGAGAAATGTTGCTTCGAACCTTGATAACACGTCAAACATTTCCGCTTATCTCTTCCTGAAACTGCTCCCTATTCTTCCCGTTGAATTTAAGAGTCCGTGTCCTTAGACGTGGATCTTGTAACAATTCTGTCACATGCTTAAATCATACTATGAAGGCATAAAACTCTCATCTGCTCAAGCTGGTACTTGGACTCATCTCACTTTTGTGGAATGACAGGCCACAGCTTGCAAACAGGTTCACGCACCGGCAACCGGGCTGAGCTCACGACACGTGATCCTCTCCCTGGTGTGTTTTCTAGCATGTGTGTGTTATGCTGGACGCCAGGTAGAAATTAGTCTCTGCCCTCGCAGAGCA
>SJYC01048952.1:0-19601 GCA_006408675.1 Madoqua kirkii | reverse complement strand
AATATATTTTAAAATATAGTAAATACATATTTTGAAATATACATTAAATACATACTTTGAATTAAATATGTGTCATATTGGATATACTAAATTATATTTATATTATAAATATACTATAGAGCATATTTTGAAATATATATTAAATACATACTTTGAATTAAATATATGTTATATTGGATATATTGTATTATATACTGTAGGGTATATTTTGAAATGTACATTAAATACATACTTTGAAATATATGTATATTTGAAACATGGCTTCTGACTATCTGTGCACAGGTTTATGGGGTGAGGCTCATGCCCTCTCGTCTTGTGTGTGTGTCCCAGCCCTCATGTGGGTACCCTGCATAACAGTTTGCATAAATCATTCTGCTAGACTGTAGCTGCAGGGCTATAGTAATGAGTGAGCCTCTGTCTCCGCTTCAAACGTACCCCTCCAAGGTCTACTTTTTGCTGCAACTCTCCAGCCACGTGCCTGCTGCACCCTGCAGCTCTCTGCCGGCTCTGCCAGGAGGGAAACTGGAGGCAGACAGGAACTGGCGGAGGAGGCAGGCACACCTGCCTCCCGGAGGCTTCCCGTCCTGTCGTGTCCCCCAGGAGCACCTCTCACGTCAGCGAGGCGGGTCGTTCTCGAAGGAGCACTCGATCTTGCGCCTGCAGGTTCCCAGAGCCAGGGCCGCTGTGTCCCCTGAGACCCGGCTCCCACCAGCCCAGCTTCCCTCTGCGGCCTCTGCCCTCCAGCGTCACGAAGCCTTTCTGAGTGAGACCCCAGCCCCTGTGGGCTGACTCCTCCTCGGAGGGCTGAGGGCTGAATCTGTGGGTCCCCACCTTCAGAGTCTAAGTTTCAGAAGTTCTAAACTTTTCCTCTGATCCTTCAGTTCTACGGGCCGAATATGTGTCCTAGTACATTTGTGAGAGTTGAACGTTAATTTCGTTATGATCTTTCAGTTCTTCAAGAGCTAGATGCTATTCCACACATTCTTTACATGACACTCTTTGATAAAGTAATGGGTACAGCTTCTGTCTCCTGACAGAATCCTCTCCAGCACAGTGGGAGCTGCCCTTGCATCCCTGCTTTGGCCCCTGATGTCTAGATGATGTCTTGCACTTATATGCGCCGTGACTGTGCCTCGGTTTGATTTAAATCACTGCCATAATATGGCAAGAGGTTTGCCATTAAAGCAGCGTGGTGAGGACCAGGAGACTGGAAATTTCACGGTCAGGTTCAAATTTTGGTTCTGCTGTTTAGTAGCTGTTTTATTTTAAGTGAATTAGTGCATTCTTTCCAGCCTTAAAGTTCTCGTATGTGACCCGTCTGTAATAAAGTGGCTACCTTATGCTGTTGCTAATGAATGCAAATGGGCCACTGAAAGCAAAATCCTGAGCGACTAGCAAGTGTTCAGTACATGAGAGTTATTACCATTGTTTAAAAACAAAAGAAGGTGAAATTCAGAAGCAGAAGAAAAGTGACCCTGCCGAGCGTAGAGGCTTGCGGGATGGTGAAAGAAGGGAATAGAGGGGACACAGTCGGGAGCCAGAGGAGAGCAGAGAGCATCGGGAGGGGCGGGGAGCAGGCGGCCACGCAGGGAGAGGAGGGAGGGTGTGAAGCCGCCTGGGCTGGTCTTCAGAAAGATCCGTCATCTGACAGCACAGGGTCTGGAGTGTGCTTCATTCTGTCCTTTGTCCACTTAAAAATCTGTGACAAGTCACAGTGATGTTTAAGTTACTCAGCTTAAGATAACTGAATTTCTGAGCATCAGACATTTTTTTCAAATTTAACTGTCTATGTTGGAATCCTTTCCAAAGGAGATTACATATTTCATCACCCTCTTTCATTCTTTTCTTTGACTTATACTTTGCTAGAGAAATGTTGCTTCGAACCTTGATAACACGTCAAACATTTCCGCTTATCTCTTCCTGAAACTGCTCCCTATTCTTCCCGTTGAATTTAAGAGTCCGTGTCCTTAGACGTGGATCTTGTAACAATTCTGTCACATGCTTAAATCATACTATGAAGGCATAAAACTCTCATCTGCTCAAGCTGGTACTTGGACTCATCTCACTTTTGTGGAATGACAGGCCACAGCTTGCAAACAGGTTCACGCACCGGCAACCGGGCTGAGCTCACGACACGTGATCCTCTCCCTGGTGTGTTTTCTAGCATGTGTGTGTTATGCTGGACGCCAGGTAGAAATTAGTCTCTGCCCTCGCAGAGCAGGCCGGTATGTCTGACAACAGCATCTCTTGTCTTCAGAGGAGGCCGCATATGGACCAGACCACACAGCGCCCGCCACCTTCGAGCAGCGTCAGGGAGGGGGAGGCTGACTTGAGCTGGTCGGCGGCCGTTGCTCTGTGTGTTCGCGTCTCCACGCCTCCGCCCACAGACGCACGCACACCGTTAGCGCCGGGCAGCATGAGTGCTGCACACGTTTCTTTGTTCCTACGCTGAGTGGTTCCAGGTGGCGGTGAGCTATGAGCATAAGGTCGGTGGGGAGGAACAGACACGAAAGAAACTGTAAAAGAAAGCACAGCTCACGTTTATTTATGTAGTCATATGGATCTGTGTGTGAATGTGCACATGTACTTAGTACATATGGATCTATGTATGAATGTGCACATGTACTTGGTAGAATCGAAATGTGTGTGTGAATCACACACGCTTTCTGCACGCTTCTCTGCTGGTTTTAAGTGTTGGTGGCCTCCCTTCTCCCTGTTTGCCCTTCAGCCCCTTCTCTCTGTTATTACTCGGCTGCCCCCGGGAAGGAAAGGGAGAAACTGTGCTGACTGCTCCAGCCACAAAGGTCGTTGCTGCTGCTGAGTCGCCACGTCACGGCCGATTCATTGCGCTCCCATGGACCCTGGCCCACCAGGCCCCTCTGCTCATGGGGTTCCCAGGCCAGAGCACTGGAGTGGGGAGCCACTCCTTCTCCAGGGGATCTCCCCGACCCAGAGATCAAACACCTGTTTCCTGCGTTGCGGGCAGTTTCTTTATCACTGAGTCACCAGGGAAGACCAAACCCAAAGATGGGGCTTCTTCTAACCTGAAGTCCTAGTGCCAAAAGGAAGCACCAGAAGTGTGTGTGTGTGTGTGTGTGTGTGTGTGCGTGTGCATGTGTGACTGAGAGAAAGACACACAGGGAGAGGCAGTGTAATGGTCAAGTCATAGGTTGTTAGAGGCTGCAGGGCGCTAAAGATGGGCGTGAGGATGGAGAGGCCTCTGGACTGAAGGCCTCCTGGCTAAATGTGAGTGACTCTTGATGACTCTGACTGGTCATTTGTACAAAGGATAACTTTATGTTCATGGACACAAGCAATTCAGAGGACCTAGGACCGATCAGGGTGCGTTTGCCAATTTGCCTTTTCCAGAAGACCCTCAAATTCCCTTTCCATACAGCTTTCTGCTTACAGTCTGCTAGGGGTTAGAGATCTAGATAAGAAAATTATTAGACTACTGTTCACATTAAAGATACAAAAATTGTGAATGAGGTTGTGGAATTGCATAAGATTTAATCCACAGATGGTTTGATACATATAGTGGATTCTATGTTATTCCAGAAGAGTAAGGATTTTAAGGTAGGTCACTCATATATAAAAATATTTAATTTTATTATATATTATTATTAAAAATGTTTGTTGAACAGGACTGTTAGGAGTGTGAAAAATTATGAAGCTTTTCAAACAAGTAAAGTATAATTTCATAATTGCTTGGAAATTTTATGTTCAAGAAGTTGTAAAATAATGGTAATGTGATCTTTCATTAGGAAGAAAATATATAATCGCATGAAGAAATGGTACATTTAAAATGGTAGCCTTTGTTAAGAATTTTATTTATAAATTATAGGAAACATGTGACTAAATATATAATTAGAATTAAAGTATTATACATACACTGTAAGAGCTCTGCCCCAAACAAAGGTTTAAAATTTGACATGTCAACTTAAAAAATCAAAGGGTAAAAAATTGCGGTTGTATAAAAATTATTAGGAGTGTATTTCTAATTAAGGAGTCTTTGAGTCCTTGCTCTGAATATCGTCTTATTCCATCTTGTGTTCTCAGTTAGTTGCGTCTAACTCTTTGCGACCCCATGGAGTCCCCCACCAGGCTCCTCCATGCGTGGGATTCCCCGGGCAAGAGTACTGGCGCGGGTTGCCGTTTCCTCCTCCAGGGGATCTTCCGGACCCAGGGATGGAGCCCGGGTCTCCTGCCTTGCACACTGGCAGGCAGGCGCTTTACCACTGAGCCACCTGGGGATCCCTCTGCTTCCCTCCAGTCCTACCCAAGTCCACACTTTATACATTTCATTTCATTTTTCAGTGCATTCAAAAGACGTTCCTGGGGCGTCTACCGTGTGCCACGCTGCTCTAGCTGCAGGTGATAGAGCTACCGGCAAAGCAGACGTGGTTTCTGTCCTCCTGGAGTCTGCATTCTTACGGAGGAGCCGGAAAATAGCCTCAAAATCTAAGAAATACATCCTATATTTAAAAAAAAAGATCTCGAGAAAAAGAAGAGAAAAGAAATGTCATCGGACACACAGGGCCTGGAGCGTCTGCTGGACGCGGCGGTGGGCAGGGCCCGGCCTGGGGAGGTCGCGGCTGATCCGGGTCTTGAAGGCGCCGAGCGTGAGCCAGGGGCGACCGAAGCTTCCCGGTGAGCCCGCACCCGTCAGAGGGCCTGAGCCAGAAATAGGCCCGTCTATTCAAGGAAGGGAGAGAAGACCTCAGGCCAAGAGGCAGCGGGAAGAGAGAGCGGCAGGCCAGCGTGGAGAGCCGCCCGCCCTCTGACGCCGTCTCCTACACGCGCCCGCTTCCTTCACGTCTGTCTGATGGACCGGGAGACAATGGCTCAGGCAAGTGAACACAGCCCTTCAGGCGGCAGCACGGGGCCTGAGACTCGGCCAGTCCCGCTCGAGCGCGCTCACTCCACTGCCGGCTGAGCGAATGCTGAGTGCTGAGTGCTGAGTGCTGAGTGCTCAGTGCTGAGTGCTCAGTGCTGAGTGCGCCCGCGGTCACTCACTCCCCCGTAAGCTGGGAGCTCTTTCTGCCGGAATGTCACATCCTCAAGGGGCCGCCTAGTGCCGGTTGTACACCAGCCCAGCAATGTGATTAAGCACATCCCCGCGATGTACACATAACGAATCTATGGAAAGCTCATAAAATGCGACATTTTTCTTGCGGAGTGGGGCGCTTCGTCCACACTGACATGCAGTGGTCATCTTGTTCCTGGATTAAATGCATTCCAGGGACCACACACAGCAAATCTACGGCAGGCACATGGGATGAGGTTCGATCATGTGGAGGGAGGTGCATTCAAAAGACCCATTTCATTTCAGCCCCCGTCCACGCTGGCTGGTTTAGCAGAGATTTTCATTCATTCAAACTATGCCAATGATGCATTCTGATAATTTCTCCCTAAATTTCCCTACATTTTCCTTCAAACTACTCTGTTACTTGTAGCAACCATACCTCACAAAGCTCTGTGTGACATCAAGTTCTTGTCCCTGAAATAAAATCCTAGTGAATACCTTCCTTCAGCTGGGTGGAATTGAAACTCTTCTGTTTTCATTTGTTCGAATAACTTCCTAGTTACACAGAGGCCACAGAGGAATCAACAGAAATGCCTGCTGCTCAGCACTTTGGGGGTTTCAGCAGTTGCCATTAGCAAGTGAATAGAGGCCTTTTCCTGACATTGCCAGCTACTGTTTAGATTTCCCTGTGCCTTTCCATATTCAAGAAGCTGTGATTCAAAAAATAAATGTGATTTCCATGTTTATATTAAAAGTCTGCTCTAGATATTCTCATTGAATATTTTATATTCTCTGAAGTGTATAAGTTTCAGATACAGATAGAGCTCTAGTCTGTGACCTCCTGTCTTTACACTTGGTATTGCATTTGATAGAAATTAGAGTCGTCAGATCTGTAGCAGTCAGAGTTGATGGTAGTTCCTGATGAAGTTAGCCTTTATCAGTTTAAATCCTACTTTAAAGGACATCAGGACAGCCAGCCAGACTTTGTAAAAATTATTAATGTTCTGAATGTTCGTACAAAGTAAGAAAAAGAAACATCTTCCAAAATTTCTTGGTGTTTTCACCCTGACATAAGGTCCTTAAGTTGTACGTAACATATAAGGCATTGACTGATATTTGAAGACATTTGATTAAATGCTTACTAGCTTAGGGATGGTGAGCATGAAATTAAAAGATAAGAGATAATAGCAATGATGAGTACCTATTACCAAGAGAAATTCAAGTGGTTTTATGTTACATCCAACACCAACTTTTTTCTAGCTGTGCATTTCACAGGATGTGGATTCAGTTTTATTCCTGTCTAAGTAAAGTGAGGATCGTGGTAAAGGTAGAGGGTTCTTTCCTGACTCACACAGTGCCATGACCTTGTTTCGCCTGTTCCAGCACAAAAAGGACCGAGTGTGGACCATTTGGGTTCCAGAACACTGCCAAAAACTACACGTACGTGCTTCATAGTAGAACTGTGTACTTATCTCATCAATAGAAAATAAGGTTGGTTTTGTTTATATATTTGAATATCTCAAAGCTCCGAGAGAGTCCAGTTTCTAAGAAGGACAGTAAATTGTAGGACATCTGCTATTCATAGAAATAAAATCATACTTTATCTGATGTTGATGAGGTTCGATCATGTGGAGGGAGGTGCATTCAAAAGACCCATTTCATTTCAGCCCCCGTCCACGCTGGCTGGTTTAGCAGAGATTTTCATTCATTCAAACTATGCCAATGATGCATTCTGATAATTTCTCCCTAAATTTCCCTACATTTTCCTTCAAACTACTCTGTTACTTGTAGCAACCATACCTCACAAAGCTCTGTGTGACATCAAGTTCTTGTCCCTGAAATAAAATCCTAGTGAATACCTTCCTTCAGCTGGGTGGAATTGAAACTCTTCTGTTTTCATTTGTTCGAATAACTTCCTAGTTACACAGAGGCCACAGAGGAATCAACAGAAATGCCTGCTGCTCAGCACTTTGGGGGTTTCAGCAGTTGCCATTAGCAAGTGAATAGAGTGCCTTTTCCTGACATTGCCAGCTACTGTTTAGATTTCCCTGTGCCTTTCCATATTCAAGAAGCTGTGATTCAAAAAATAAATGTGATTTCCATGTTTATATTAAAAGTCTGCTCTAGATATTCTCATTGAATATTTTATATTCTCTGAAGTGTATAAGTTTCAGATACAGATAGAGCTCTAGTCTGTGACCTCCTGTCTTTACACTTGGTATTGCATTTGATAGAAATTAGAGTCGTCAGATCTGTAGCAGTCAGAGTTGATGGTAGTTCCTGATGAAGTTAGCCTTTATCAGTTTAAATCCTACTTTAAAGGACATCAGGACAGCCAGCCAGACTTTGTAAAAATTATTAATGTTCTGAATGTTCGTACAAAGTAAGAAAAAGAAACATCTTCCAAAATTTCTTGGTGTTTTCACCCTGACATAAGGTCCTTAAGTTGTACGTAACATATAAGGCATTGACTGATATTTGAAGACATTTGATTAAATGCTTACTAGCTTAGGGATGGTGAGCATGAAATTAAAAGATAAGAGATAATAGCAATGATGAGTACCTATTACCAAGAGAAATTCAAGTGGTTTTATGTTACATCCAACACCAACTTTTTTCTAGCTGTGCATTTCACAGGATGTGGATTCAGTTTTATTCCTGTCTAAGTAAAGTGAGGATCGTGGTAAAGGTAGAGGGTTCTTTCCTGACTCACACAGTGCCATGACCTTGTTTCGCCTGTTCCAGCACAAAAAGGACCGAGTGTGGACCATTTGGGTTCCAGAACACTGCCAAAAACTACACGTACGTGCTTCATAGTAGAACTGTGTACTTATCTCATCAATAGAAAATAAGGTTGGTTTTGTTTATATATTTGAATATCTCAAAGCTCCGAGAGAGTCCAGTTTCTAAGAAGGACAGTAAATTGTAGGACATCTGCTATTCATAGAAATAAAATCATACTTTATCTGATGTTGCTGCTGCTGCTGCTGCTAAGTCGCTTCAGTCGTGTCTGACTCTGTGCGACCCCGTAGACGGCAGCCCACCAGGCTCCTCCATCCCTGGGATTCTCTAGGCAAGAATATTGGAGTGGGTTGCCATTTCCTTCTCCAATGCATGAAAGTGAAATGTGAAAGTGAAGTCGCTCAGTCCTGTTCAACACTTCACGACCCCATGGACTGCAGCCTACCAGCCTCCTCCATCCATGAGATTTTCCAGGCAGGAGTACTGGAGTGGGGTGCCATTGCCTTCCAAGGGACATTAATTGGAATTTCTTTTTTAAATCAAACACTTCTATACGTGTTTTGGTACTTGATTACTGTATAAAACCTATTCCAAAACTTAGCTATTTAAAAGCAAAATAGGAGAAAATATTGACAAACTGTGAAGCTGATAGGTGGTTAATATTCAAAATATATAAGGTGCTCAAGTAACAACAGCAAGAAAGCAAACATCCTCTATGAGCATTCATGTTGCTGCAAGGGACAGTATTCCCTTCTCTTTTTACGGCTGAACACGATTCCATTGGATAAGCACGTCTTCCTAAGCCAGCTGTCTTTTGCTGAGCGTCTGGGCGTTTCTGTGTCTCGGCTACTGTAAAGTGCTGCTGTTATCACTGGGATGCATGCCTCTGCTTGAATTGGTGCTTTCGCCTGCAAACGGTCATGTTTCCACCTAGCTTTTCACCGAGGCCAAGCGGTTGCAAAGGACTGAGAGGCCCTGCTGGGCCCTAGGGCAGCGCCACTCTTGGTCTTCGAGGGCCCGCCATACTGCTCTGCCTAGGGGCTGCACCGGTGTGCATCCCTGCCAACAGCGTAGGAAGGCTCCGTTTCTCCACACCCTCTCCCGCATTTATTATTTGTAGACTTTATGATCATGGTCATTTTCACAGGTATGAGGAGACGCCTCACTGAGGTTTTGATTTGCATTTCTCTAATCAGTGATGCTGAGCACTTCTTCATGTTCCCATTGTCCACCTGGATACCTTCTTTGGAGAAATGTCGATGTAGGTCTTCTGCCCATTTGTTTCATTAGGTTGCTTTTTATTTTGAGTTGTTTGAACTGTTTGTATATTTTGTAGATTAACTCTCTGTTGGTTGCATCATCTGGAAATATTTTCTCCCATTCCATAGATTTTTTGTTCATTTTGTTGGTTTCCTTTGCTGTGTAAAAGCTTTTAAGTGTGATTGGGTCCCTTTTGTTTATTTTTTGCTTTTATTTCTTTTGCTTTGGGAGACTTATCTAAAAATATTGCTATAATTGACATCTGAGAATGCTTGCCTATGTACTCTTCTAGAAGTTTCATGGTGTAATGTCTTATATTTAAGTCTTTAAGGCATTTTGAGTTTGTTTTTATATATGGTTTGAGCGAGTCTTCTGATTTCATTGATTTGCTACCCAGCTTTCCCAGCACCACTTCCGAAAGAGGCTGTGGCTTCTCTGCCATACATTCTTGCCGCCTCTGTCATGGATCGACTGGCTGTGGGTGTGCATTTACGTCGGGGTGACTGGCTGTGGGTGTGCATTTACGTCGGGGTGGCTGGCTGTGGGTGTGCATTTACGTCGGGGTGACTGGCTGTGGGTGTGCGCATTTACGTCGGGGTGGCTGGCTGTGGGTGTGCATTTACGTCGGGGTGACTGGCTGTGGGTGTGCGCATTTACGTCGGGGTGGCTGGCTGTGGGTGTGCATTTACGTCGGGGTGACTGGCTGTGGGTGTGCGCATTTACGTCGGGGTGGCTGGCTGTGGGTGTGCATTTACGTCGGGGTGACTGGCTGTGGGTGTGCGCATTTACGTCGGGGTGGCTGGCTGTGGGTGTGCATTTACGTCGGGGTGACTGGCTGTGGGTGTGCGCATTTACGTCGGGGTGGCTGGCTGTGGGTGTGCATTTACGTCGGGGTGACTGGCTGTGGGTGTGCGCATTTACGTCGGGGTGGCTGGCTGTGGGTGTGCATTTACGTCGGGGTGACTGGCTGTGGGTGTGCGGGTTTACGTCGGGGTGGCTGGCTGTGGGTGTGCATTTACGTCGGGGTGACTGGCTGTGGGTGTGCGGGTTTACGTCGGGGTGGCTGGCTGTGGGTGTGTGGCTTACGTCGGGGTGGCTGGCTGTGGGTGCGGGCTTACGTCGGGGCTCTCCGCCCTGTCTGCTGGTCTGCGCTGTTTACGTCGGGGCTCTCCGCCCTGTCCGCTGGTCTGTGTGCCTCTTTTTGTGCCGGTGCTGCTCTGTTCTGAGTGCCGTCGCTTTGCAGTACACTCTGACCTCTGGAAGGGCTACTCCTCCAACCTTGTTCCTTTTCCTCAGGATTGCTTCGGCAATTCTAGATCGTCTGTGGTTGCGTATACATTTTAGGATTATCTGTTCTAGCTCTATGAAGATGCCGTGGACATTTTGACAGGGACGACATTAAATGTGTAGGTTGCTTTGGGCAGCGTGGCCATTTTAACAGCATTAATCCTTCCTGTCCAAGAGTATAGAGTAGCTTCCCCCTCCTCACATCACCTTAACCTTCCTCTGTCAGTCTTTTCTTGTTTTCAGCATGTAGGTCTTTGACCTCCTTGGTTAAGTTTATTCCTAGGATTTTTTTTTGAGGGGGGGCATCATTTTAAATGGAATTTTTTGTTTTCCTCCAGCAGAGTAGATCTTTATTGTTCTCACAAAGGGGAAGAGGGAAAACACATAACTGTATAAGGTGATGATGTGTTAATTATCTTGATTATGGTAATCATTTCACAATGTATACATATATAAAGCATCCGTAAATATATGCAATTTTGGAAAATTATACTTCAGTAAAGTTCAAAAAGTAAAAATAAAACAAAACGGCTACTAGCTCCTGAATCTGCGGTTGGCCAGGACTGTGTGGTCAGTTGCTTCTGTTCTGTGTGCTATCAGTTGGCCCAAACGAGGCTGAGAGATTCATTCATAAGCTGGCTCACCCATAGGATAAGCAAATTGCTTATTGCTATCAGCTGGCAGGTCCGCTAGGACTATTGTCTAAAATCCTTGACTCTTGTTCACGTGGACTTGTCTGTGTAGTTGCTTGGGCATCTCAGAGCATGGAGGCTGGTTCTAAGAGGGAGAAAGCAGAAAACATCATCTTCCTAACTATTTGGCCTCAACCTGGCATAACATCATTTCTACTATATTTTAACAGTCAAAGAAATCCCAGGCCAGCTAAAATTCAAGAGGGTGAAGGAACAGACTGCATTTGAAAAGAAACTGGCATACGTGCACTGTCCTTGTTCAGTCACGCAGTTGTGTCCAGCGCTTTGTGACCCTCTGGACTGTAGAATTCCGGGTCTCCCTGTCCCTCACCAGTAGATGCCCACCTGATTTCTGGTCAGTAGACTCTCTGAAACTCTTCTTCAATCACTGACTAGTCATTTTCTCCTTTCTAAATGTCAGCTGCATGCTAATTTGCTTTAGTTGTGTCCGACTCTTTATGACCCCACGGACCGTAGCCCTCCAGGCTCCTCTGTCCATGGGATTCCTCCAGACAAGAATATTGGAGTGGGTTGCCATGCCCTCCTCCAGGGGGTCTTCCTGACCCAGGGGTTGAACCCGCGTCTTTTATGTCTCCTGCGTTGGCAGATGGGCCCTTCACCACTTTCACCACATGGGAAGCCAAATGTCAGCTACCAGTGTTGATCTGAGAGACAGAGAAGACTGATGCCCAGCATAGAAGTCCATGAGACACAGAGGGCACAAGGAGCTTGAACACGGGGGTACTTGAAACTATAGCACGGCTCTGCATCAATACCTTCTGATTTGATAGTCCTCAGGAATGCCTGAAAATCTGACTAGCTTCCTGGATTGTCATATTTTTCAATGACTTTAACTAATATTAGCTGTCTTTTTTTGCTTGAGATTGAAAAAGAATATTTAGAAACCAAGATATGAAATAGCAATATAGGAAACACAAAAAAAGCTGAGTTTGCTGGATTTTAACTCAGAGTATAGGAATAAATGCCCGTATGCACAAAAGTAATATTTTTGCCTAACTCCTTTAGAGAATTTCATCTGAAAGGATGGTTTCTCTCTAGGCAAAACTAAAATAACCATTTTGTGGTGAGGCAACTGTTCTCAATGTCAACTTGGGTATTTCAAGCTCAACGTAAATGGTTAGTAGTCTTGAGAGCGTCATATGTGGGTTTCCAACCTTGGCAGTATTGGCATTTTAGGCTAACTTTATGTTATCGAGGTTGTTCTGTGCCTTGTAGGATGGTTAGCAGCATCCCTGGCCTCTTCTCACTAGAGGCCAATAGTTCTCACCAGTTTTGAGAACCAAAAACTGTCTCCAGACATTGCCTGATGTCTCCTGGGGTAAAACTGCCCCCAGTTGAGAACTACCAGCTTTTAAAAAATTGGTAATTAGAAAAAAGCTTCTCTAATGCAACTTTGTCCCCGTAGTGTTCTTCCCTCTGCCCTTTCATAGTTGAAGGTATCTACATGACCTAGATTTATCTTCCATTTAAGTGAAAAAAAAGGCTTCTTCAACTTAAAATTTAACTTTATAATTTCAAGAACTATAAAAATAGATGTGTTTGCTTATTTTTTATGGGTTTTACTCCAGTGCTATTTTTGGTGACCCCAATAAATGACTTTCGAATTTAATAATTTTCAGAAAGAAGTTTAAAAAACAGAAAAGATAAACAAGAGTTCAGGTAACAGTGCTGAAAAGAACCTTTGCTGCCTTATGGCAGCCGAACTAGAAGAGCTTTAGATCGAATGTTGTTCAAAAAAATTCTTATTTACGAATAAAAAAGGCAAGATTTAGAAAGGTCATTTGATGTGGTCACATCTTCAGGCTCAGTCACAGGTAGAATCAGAAGCAGAAGCCAGCATCTCTCGGTCTTGAGCCCAGCTCTCTTTCCACTATCCCGTGGTGCCTTTCAAGGGAGTCCTCCCTTATTATCCTCATGCAGCAGTATTTTTACATAAACATATGTTGCGGTATTTTTAGACAGGACCCTATAGCACCGTGGGTGTAATATTGAAAAGCTGCAGGAAGAGAAGAGCTAGCAAGGAATGCTTATTTTAAGAAAACTTCATGTCTGTGGAGTCTGTTATGATGAGGTTTAACTGTACTAATAAACACTTGGATATGTGCTTTCTATTTCCAGCATTTGGCTGTAGCAGTTCTCCATGTGAAACTTTCTCCTTGTCTCCTCTCCCACTCTCAAAAGCCCTGAGAGGCTGTCTGACATTGACACCGTGCTCTTGGGAGTATAATTTGCCTCACCTGTTCAAGAGGCAGGCAAGTCTAGCACCAAAGTTGTTCCCTAGGGTGACATTCACACTGTGGCTTGACAGTGTTTTGACTGGTTTCCCGTAGAAATGAGGCCCTCGGAATGAGATCAGACGAGGAGCTGGGGGCAGCCTGCCTTGCAGTGATGGGGAGAGCTCAGAGGAAAGCTGCCTCGGAGAAGTCTCTGAGCCAGAACTTTTCTTTTCCAAGGTTCTACTGTCTCTACCTTCTAGCTTCCTCCCAAACCTCTCTCTGTGTTGCCCGTTTGCTATTCCTGATGCCAAAAAGAAAAAAAAAATCTTCTCTTAGTTCAGCCAATTCTTTATACATTTGGCCTTTAAAAGTTAGGATAACTCTTCTACACAGCCATTTATTGAGGGGCAATTTACTGATACTAGCAAGTGACTCAGGATGGGTACATCCTAAGGGAAGATGAGACATAGACATCTTACTCTAAAGATGGGGAAATCGGGCACAAGAAATGAAAGATGTGTCTGAAGATTCAAACACCTTAAGCAACAATGCCAAAGATTCAGCGCTTTACACCAGACCCTGCCCTCCCGATGCTTCTTAAATGCATGGTCCTTAAGATGAACCAGAGAGGAGCAAAATGTTTGGCATCTTGTCTGCTGGAAAAAGAAAACATCTGAGATACGGAAGCCAAAGATAATTGTTCACAGTGTTAGAATGTAGTAGGTATTCTCCTCTTTTACCCTCTTCTCTTCAAAAAGTATTTTTAAAAATGTTGTTGTTGTTCAGTTGCTAAGTCATGTCTAACTCTTCGCGACACCATGGAAGGCAGCACACCAGGCTCCCCTGACCTCTGCTGTCTTCTGGAGCTTGCTCAAACTCACATCCATTGCTTCGGTGATGCCATCCAACCATCTCATCCTCTGTTGTCCCCTTCTCCTCCTGCCCCAATCCCTCCCAGCATCAGGATCTTCTGCAGTGAGTCAGCTCTTCACATCAGGTAGGCAAAGTGCTGGAGTTTCAGTTTCAGCAGCAGTGCTTCCAATGAATATTCAGGATTGATTTCCTTTAAGATTGACCGGTTTGATCTTGCAGTCAAGGCCTCTCAAGAGTCTTCTCCAACACCACAGTTCAGAAGCATCAAATCTTCAGTGCTCAGCCTTCTCCATGGTCCAACTCGCATCTGTATATGACTACTAGAAAGACCTTTTTTAAAAAATAAATTATTTTAGAAATAGAAGGATTACACGAAAGTATTGTTGTTAATCTCAAACTTAATTCAAAAAGATTGGTGAGGGTCAGTGCTCTAGCAGAAAGACTGGTATTCGTGAATCCTCACCAGACATTTTCTTAATATCTGGAAAATGAACCACTTTAAACTGTTTGGGGCATATGCTTGGATGGACAGATGGCTAGATACGCAGATAAACCGTAGAGAGAAAGAAGACTTAGGATTCCTGCTGCATCATTAAGCATGTCAGTCCTGCTTTTGACTGGTTGGAACTTCCTCCCTAAAGCTATATATGCCTTTTCTTATTCCTTCTCCGTCACTGGTGCTTAGACTCCTTCCTCCTTCCCCCAAGTGTAATCTGTATCTATTTCACTTGAGAAGCGATGAAGATTTTGAGTTTCTAAACTCCTTCTTTGCATCAAAGAATGCTGTTGAACTCTGAAAAGGAGCAAAGAAAGGTCACAAAAAAGAGGAAGTACAGATTTCTCTAATTGCTGGTACTTTTTAGGCAATCAAAGCAACTAGGTGTTTCAAGTTGTTTATGATTATGAAAAGTTTGAATAGATCACAGAGTCTATCTTACTGACATACTAATGTCACTGATCCCTTCTCATTTAGTGTCCATCATTGTATTCATTGTCGCTGATAATTTATCGGTTTGACTGTGATGCTTCTTTTTTTCCAACAACTTTGAGTAGTCAGTAGTTAATATCCTCTCTGTAAAAGACTTGTATAGAATTGCTACCAAGAGGTTCCCAAACATTGGTTCTCTATGTACTATACTCATTTTGAATTTTCTAAACTCTTAAGACCAGAAATAATTCTGTTTAGGTCATTTAGAATGACATATTCTATTTTTAACAGTTTATATAAGAAAAAAAATGGTTTCAGTTGTCAGAATGCAACAAAATTGTTTGCTCATCCTCTGAAATGATGGGGGAAACATTTTTAAAGATTTGTGTACAAAGACATTTATCATAGCCTTATCTGTAAAGAAAAAAAATGGTAAGCATGAATATTGCAACACAGTAGACTGAATTGTGGTACATCCAAACAATGGGATGCTGTTCCATGAAAAGCTAGCCTTCAAAGCTTCACTGATTGAGAAAATGTTCACCCCAAATGACGTGTGTTGAGTCCTCAGGTGAAGGGAGGTATTGTTCAAAGATCCCTCTCTACTCTCGTGGAAAAGAGTTTTCACACGGGAGAAGGATGGCCAGTCCCCTGTTCTGCTGGAGGGTGAAGTCTTGGGTGTGACTGGAGAAAAATCAGTAATCAAAGGCTTCCCTGGATTTTCACACTTGCTCTTGGAACTTTTTTCTCTCTAGAGTCTCTTAAAAGTACATGGTGAGTATAGCGGTCCAGGAGAAAGAAAAACAAATCTCTTAGTGTAATCCTGAACCAGAGAGCCTGACATAGCCCCCTGTCACCTACCAGATGTGGTCAAATTCCCCAGAGATGGGGTTCTACAAAGAAGCATAAAGCCCAGGCCTGATAGTAATGAGAGTAGCTGCTCTGAGGTTTGAGGAGTTTGTGGTCCCTGCTGTCTCTCAATTTCATGCACGGTATATTTTTACATTAAAAAATTCAGTCTACCAAGCAGCATGCATGATATATAAGAAAAAATATATATAAGTGGTATGATGGGTATAACACAACATTAAGAACACTTACCTATAAACGGAGAAAGCATGAGTAACTTTTATTAGTTTTTCTTGAAACTCTTCTGTGTTTTCTATAATGATCTTTTCTTAAAAAAATCAGAATAATCACATGTATGTGAACTTGTACACACAAATATACATGCCCGAGGCATAAAAAAGAAGGGTGAAGTATATTTCAGATTCTGTGGGTGTAAGTTTCAAGATGAGATCAAAAAGCATAGCTCAGAGAAGTTCATTGCTTATCTGGAAAATAACACTGCGGTTCCATTTGAATCTCAGTGTAGATCTGTGTTCATCTGGCCGTAATTCTGCACAGAGGGTTTATTTCTACACAAAGCAAAGCTCATTGTTTCGGGTCTGCGCAGCAGCACACCCGTCCCTTACAAAGGCTGCTTGGTTCCTGCCCGAGGGTGGAAAGCGCAGCTCACTGAGTGGAGAGAGACTCCCTGCTCAGCTCAGGGCTCCGGGGCCAGCGGGAGCCCGCGGGAGGCGAGGGCGCCGGGAGGGCCAGCCGCTCTTCGGATCCCCGCCGCGCTGAGGCCGGAGGAGGTTTTCCTTCGATCTGCAGCGCGGTCAGGAGCGGGCTGCTGGGGCTGGCCGCCCGCGGGGGTGGCCGCGCCCCGCGGCTCCGGCGGGGCCTGGCGGTGCTTGCGCCCGGCTCCTGCTGAGCGCGGCCTTGTCTCAGGCTTGTCCCGGACCCAGCCGTCCTCTCTTCAGCCGCGGCTCGGCTGAGCTTCCTGCATGTTCCTGCGCAAAATCCCAACCTGCCTCCGGCCCAGCTGAGAAGCTGAGAGAAACAAATGAGATCGGGACCTTTTCGCGTCTCGGCCCTGAAAATTCCCGGTCAGGTCCCGGCAATGCGTGTCTAGTAGCGCCAGACACTTCTGGGGGCTCAGGCATTGTTCATGTTGGTGCTCAGAAATATCGGCCATTCTCGGGTGTCTCCGGATCAGAGACGTTTCTGGGCATCTGTGGAAGTTTGGAGGGCGCTGGCAGCTGCTTTACCCGTTCAGAGCCTGCTCCAGCCTCTGCAGGGCCCTGCGGAATCCAGCCGGCCAGGCTGCCCCAGCCCGCGCTGAGGCTAACGCCGGACTGGAAGGCAGCCAGCCCCAGGCGGGGCCCGCTGTTGACCCAGGGCACGGTTAGCCTAGTGAGAGTCCGTGCGTGGTCCCGGGACCGAGCCCCGAGCCTTCGGTTGGAAAGCACACCTCGGTGGGCAGCGGGCTGAGATGGCCCCCAAACCTCGCCCCCTGGGTGGGTGCCTCGCATCCTTACGTCTCTCCCCGGGTACCCACAGAAACCATCGACATCATTCCCACGATGAGGTTATGAGCTGGCTGACTTTGAGATGATCAAAAATGAAATTATCTAGATGGGGCTGACCTAATCAAGTTAGCCATCAAAGGCCCTCGGCCCTGCCTGGCAGGGGATTTGAAGCGGGAGAGTGTGAGGGGCTACCGCGGCCACAGGGCAAGGGCAGGAGAGCCTCTAGTAACCTAGAGTGGCTCCTGGCCCGTAGCCAGCAAGGAAACGGGCGCCTGGCCCAAGAGCTGCCAGCGGCTCTGTCCGCATTCGGGAGAGAGCCCCAGGCATCAGACAAGACCCCGGACTAGCTGACGCCCTTCTTTCAACCTGATGAGACCTACCGAACTCATACCCAGGCTCCTGACCTGAGAAAACTGTTCAAAGGCAAATTTGTATTGTTTTAAGCTGCTAGTTTTGTGGTAACATTATAGAGCAGTAAAAAACTAGTATATGCCTCGAAACGCACTTAGTTTATGATGTAGAAACTACACTGATAATCTCCATGAAGGCAACCACCCAGCTTCTCCCTACCCTCAGTTCAAGGGGGTCGTTCTCTGTCAAAGCAGCTCATTCATCTGCTAGAAAAGCTTTTAATTATTAGACATTGTGATCTTTTTCATAGAGGTTTGAAATCCACTCTGTGATTACTATCCTTTGATCTCGGGTCCATGCAGTGCCATTAAAAGAAAAAAAATCCCCAAGTCTTCCATCATATGTTAGTGTTTCCGTTATCTGAAGAATGCCAGCTTGATCTAACTAGATCTCATGGACTCTGTTTAAAATCTCAGGCTACCTGGACTGCCCTTCTCTGATACTTTTCCAGATATTTCACCAACTCAGGCACTCGGATTTGTCAGACACTCTTAAAACTGGAGACCCAGACGCTGCCCAGACTGTGGTCTGATGAGCAAGGCTCCTAGGCCTTCATCACCTCTCTGCTGTGGGTATGGAGCAACTAACTGAGACTGTGACCGAGTTTTTTAAGTTAGGGGCCCTGGGAAAAGACCATGACTTAGAGTTTTGCTTGCAAGGTGTTTAATGGTGGGTGCGCCCGGAAACAGCAGGAGCGGGGTCCTGGGGGAAGCAGGTAGGCGGGGGAGCTGCGGATACGCAGCGTAGGTGCAGCGGGCGCCTCCGCCTGCTCCCCAACAAGCTCTGGAACCCTGAGGACCGCTCACAGCGGACCCGAACTGAGCCAAGAGAAGGGCCTGTTGGATCGTGTCACCCACCGAGCGCTGGGTGCAGCCGGCTCCTGCAGTGGAGGCAAATGCCAGATCATCAGCCGAGGCCGGTTTCCAGGGAGGGGCTAACCTATGGGCCTTGGGCCGCTGGGGATGGGGTGTCTTGAGGGGTCAGAGCTGGCAACCAATGAGAGTTCTTAGTGTCCGCTTCCTGAGCTCCTCAGATCTACTTGCTCCATAGAAAGCTCCATTCTACCGGTGAACAGCGGTTCCAGGCTTCCGGTTGGTTTCACTCTCTGCGGAACTGAAGAGAGGAAATTGAGTGGCAGAAACTGCAGCCTCCTGCCGCCCACACTCATCTCCGGATGCAATCCGCACTCATTTTGTCCTGTATTGCTCAGTGTAGATCCTCCTCACCTTCAGCCAGCATCTCGGCAGGCCTTCGTTTCAGTTCAGTTCAGTTCAGTCGCTCAGTTGTGTCCGATTCTCTGAGACCCCATGGACCACAGCGCTCCAGGCCTCCCTGTCCATCACCAACTCCCGGAGTCCACCCAAACCCATGTCCATCGAGTCGGTGATGCCATCCAACCATCTCATCCTCTGTCATCCTCTTCACCTCCTGCGCCCAATCCCTCTCAGCATCAGAGTCTTTTCAAATGAGTCAGCCCTTCCCATCAGGTAGCCAAAGTATTGGAGTTTCGGCTTCAGCATCCATTCTTCCAGTGAATTTTCAGGACTGATTTCCTTTAGGATGGACTGGTTGGGTCTCCTTGCAGTCCAAGGGACTCTCAGAAGTCTTTTCCAACACCACAGTTCAAAAGCATCAATTCTTTGGTGCTCAGCTTTCTTTATGATCCAACTCTCACATCCATCCATGACTACTGGAAAAACCATTGTTTTGACTAGATGGACCTTTGTTGGCAAAGTAATGTCTCTGCCTTTTAATATGCTGTTTATTTGGTAAAATGACTCAAATCCT
>SJYC01048951.1:0-19159 GCA_006408675.1 Madoqua kirkii | reverse complement strand
CCATGACTACTGGAAAAACCATTTTTTGACTAGATGGACCTTTGTTGGCAAAGTAATGTCTCTGCCTTTTAATATGCTGTTTATTTGGTAAAATGACTCAAATCCTCATCACTGAAAGGGTTGAGCCCCTAGTCAGCCTTGCCTTTTTCAGGACACGTTTGCTGCAGCTGTCCCTTTCCTGACCACTGGGCAGAGAGTAAGAAAGAGATGCTCCAGTGGATCCCCTGGATGTCCGGGTGTTCTCCCTCCCCCCAGCTGTGAAGCAGTGCACCTGCCTCGTCCTGTGACTGGGGTCGGTTTGCCCTGGCGGGCTGAAAGTCTTCCTTGCTTGCTTGTCTCTCAGCACGAGGAACCTGGCATAACTGGGTGGCGACATAGCTCGACGTTTACCTTCACGCTTTCTGTGTTTCCTTGTAAATGTATTTCCTCTTGGGGACCTAAGACCCAAGACATAAAGCTTGGACGAGTGGGGAAAAATACGACACTTCCAGGTGGGTCACTGGAGTGATGCCAAGCAGTTCCATCATTTCTATCTTTGGTTCCAGCACCTACGACTCTGACACAGTGAGTGAACTTGATAACTTTATAATCACAGTGCCTTATAATGGCGGTTGATTGAAGGCATAGATTCTGTTTGGATGGATGGCTATCGCAGTATCATAGCCATTGTGGCCCTTCAGTTGTGTCTTCAAAGACCATCTGGTTTCTCCCCCATCCTGATGCTTTCCGAGGGCTGATAGATGACACCTGTTAGAATCAGTGGCCGTCAGAGTCATATGCCCACGGACAAACTTCTGCTGTAAAGCAGGATTCTTAGACAGATGCCATGTTAAACAAGATCGTGCTTCAGTGAATCAAAAATCTGTAAATCCTCAGATAAGCCAGCTAGCTGAGATACAGAGAACATAAAAGGCAGCCCTATACCCAGACTATGTGTCAATTTTTGTCAAGATGAAGTGCTGACTCTTCAAGTGGTTCCATCAGAATGACAGAGGTTTGCTGCGCTGCACTTGCCGCTGGTGACCGGCTCCTTGAGAGGCGGGGGGCAGCGGGGGTGCGCAGCCGCAGCAGAGAGCCGGCGGCAGCCTTTGTTGCTGGCAGGTTGAACATTCAGCCGTGACAGAGACGAGATTGGCCTTCGAGAGTGGGAGTCACATGCCTAGCCTCCATTCCTGTCACTAAGGTGACTGTGTTAACAAAATCTGTTACAGGTAGTGAAGGAGCTGGTAATGAATACAGGTGAAAATCCACTGGCGTAGTCGTTCAGTCCCTCCCCCTGTGGATGAGATCTGGCGGACATTCACACGCGACAGCAAGGTTTCCACCTTCGTGCCCGTCTCCATAGGACGCCTCTTTTCGACTTTCCTTGTTACAATCATCTTTTCCATCCCACCCTCAAATTAATAAACAAAACCGCTCACCTCTGTCCGTAATTAATATGCATTATTACGTCAGGCTGGCTTCCCCGATAGCTCGGTCGGTAAAGAACCCGCCTGCAGTGCAGGAGACCCTGGTTCGATTCCTGGGTCAGGAAGATCCTCTGGAGGAGGGATAGGCCACCCACTCCAGGATTCTTGGGCTTCCCTGGTGGCTCAGCTGGTGAAGAATCTGCCTGCAGTGCGGGAGACCTGGGTCTGGTGCCAGGGTTGGGAAGATCCCCTGGAGGGAAAGCCTGCCCGCTCCAGCATTCTGGCCTGGAGAATCCCGTGGACAGTCCGTGGGGTTGCGAAGAGTCAGGCACGACTGAGCGCCTTTCACTCTCACTGCCACTACGTCAGTCTGCTTTTCCACCTGTATGTGAACAGATGACAAGGTCACTATCCGAAGCCCTGCCCCCTGGGAGAGCCCCTCTCCCTGCTGTCTTTTAGCAGCATCACACTGGGGCACCTGTGCAGACACAGCTCATTTCTGGCTTGTGCCAACATAGGCAGCCAGCCCACCTGTGAATCAGTCTTGCCCAGACTCCCCAGCCCAGCCCCTTTCCAAACTGGCCGCGAGGACTCCTCTGCAGGCACTGAGGGGAGGGGCAGGGCAGCGCTCCCACGGTGGACAGCGTGGATCTGTGGCACCCCAAGTGCCGCTGCCCTCCGGCCCTCTGGCCTTGTTCACACCAGCTTCAAAGATGCTTCTCCCATCCTGTGATGAAGCACCATGGGGTCCCGCAAATGTGTGACTTGGTGGATTGGAGAGAAAGCGGCTCACGGTGGTCAGTCTGTTTCCGTGGCCGCTTACGTCTCGAGATGCTGCTCTGCTGCTCCCGGAAGTGGGTAACACGCCGAAAGCCACGGATTAAACAGGCGCTGGCGGAGCCTCTCTGCAGACCCCGAGGTCTGGGGCTGTGATTCCCCTACTGGGGCTGGCCATAAGGGCCTGTCCTTCCATTGGCGCGTCAGCTGCCGCTGGGCCTTCCCAGCCGCACAAGCAGAGTGATGGGGCTGGGGACCCACTGCCAGGGCCTCCATCAGGGCCCCCTCCCCCAGCCTGCGCCCCCATCAGGACCCCCCCCGCCGGCCTGGGCCCCCATTGGAGGCCACCCCTGGCCTGGGCCTGGAAGTCACCGCCGTCTGTTCCTCCCAAGAGTGAGCAGAGCAGTGACTAAGAGTCAAACACACTGGCTGGAGCCAAAAGAGGCCACCCAGTAACACGCATCTTTAAATGCAAAAATGGGTCTTCTGCTGTGGACGGTGGCTGGTAGGCCCCTCATTACTGAGCCCCTAAAAAAGTTAACTGGAGTGACAGGCCTGAGTTTGCCGGGTTATCTCCTACCATCTGGAGCGCGTCTTACTGACACCGTGAACATTTTGCCACTTCCTTCTCGCCCAGTTTGATTAATGCAGTGTACACATGTGGACCAGTAGAATTTGCTGCTAGGTGTCCAAATAGAGTATGTCCCTAAAGATTACGTTGTCCAGAGGGCAAGAGAAGCAACATAGGCTGGGGTAAGACTGTCAGTGTGTACTTCTGTGAATCTCCTGTGAATGCAGCCTTCTTCAGGTCCTCCGTCCTGACTGGGATGGGGGACAGCTCTTTAGTCTGATCAGTGGTCTTCTGCCACTGAAGCCCTGCTGATTTGCTCTGCTAAAGATGCCACAACCTATGGGCAGCAGAGGTGACGACTTGGGTGAGTTAGACGTGGTCAGCTCTTATCCTCCAAGGCATCGCTCATGTAGGTCACGCTGGTGAGGCAATGGATGTGTGATGGGGCCACCACCTGGCCTGTCTACAGGCCATTAGGAGTGGCATTAATTTCTTCAATTCGGCCTGTATGCCCTGCTGTTTCGGAGAAGGCAATGGCACCCCACTCCAGTACTCTTGCCTGGAAAATCCCATGAACAGAGGAGCCTGGAGGGCTGCAGTCCATGGGGTTGCAGAGGCTCGGACACCACTGAGTGACTTCATTTTCACTTTTCACTTTCATGCATTGGAGAAGGAAATGGCCACCCACTCCAGTGTTCTTGCCTGGAGAATCCCAGGGACGGGGGAGCCTGGGGGGCTGCCGTCTATGGAGTCACACAGAGTCGGACATGACTGAAGGGACTTAGTAGAGGTATCCCTGCTGTTTTCAACTTAACTGTCTTGGTGGGAGATGGCAGGTGGTTTCGGAGAGGTAGTTTCCAATTAGCCTTCCTTCATGCTAGCTTTTACAGACTAGGGGAAAAACAGAGCAAACTCTCAACCTCCAAAGCATGCCATGACATTCAGGGACCCAAGAAATGACCACTGAAGGGGCTCA
Organism: Madoqua kirkii; assembly: GCA_006408675.1. NCBI lineage: Eukaryota > Metazoa > Chordata > Mammalia > Artiodactyla > Bovidae > Madoqua > Madoqua kirkii. The sequence continues at coordinate 15,426 of SJYC01048951.1, read as the reverse complement.
TGGACCCGCTGCACCTACTGTGAGCTGACCCCACCCAACACTCCATTCGTTTCCTTACCTGGCAAAACCCACACAACAGGAGGGCTATAAAGACACTTTGAGTCCCGGGGTGTAACTGCCAGCTTGAAACTTGCTAAGCTTGTATTGAACACTTTATTCATTAATATATTATCTTAGTTCAGGCTGCTATAGCAAAATACCATAGACTGGATGGCTTAAAGACAAATTTAGTTTTTACGGTTTTGGAGGCTGGAAGACCGAGATCAGGGTGCTGGTATGACCCAGTTCTGTGAGAGCTCCTCCAGGTTACAGGTGGCTGCCCTGCCGTTGTCTCTTTACTTGGTAGAGGGCAAGGGAAGGAGCCAGTCCCTGCTGACCCTGTAAGACACTAATGCCGTTCACGAGGGCCCCGCTTTTACGGTGTCATCTAATTCTAACAGCCTTCCTACCTCCTAATACCGTCACACTGGGGGATAGTGTCTTCGGTATGTTAATGTGGTGGGAATGCTAACATTCAGTCTGTAACCTGCATGGTGAGACAAAGTAAATGACGCTTGATTCCTTTGGGGAAGAGTGTGGTAAAGCGCAGTCATTTCTGTGCTGTTGCAAAGTCCCTCCTCCTGGGGACTGAGCCTCTCCTTCAACAAATAAACATGGGCTTACATCCAGAATTTGGCCCAGGGATCATGAGTTTTCACTGAGGTGACTCCCTTTGGCTTCCAAATCTTCCACTTTTATTTTAAATGTATAAACCATAAACTTACTGGCTACCGTCTGTTTTGCTCCTAGCAATTTCACATTCCATACTCCTCTGGGTTAGATTACCCTGGATGCCACTCTGAACACGCCCTTCATTTAAATAATTGCGTCCACCTTGCTTATGATGAATGAATGCAATCATCTGACATCTCTTGTGTTGAGATCCCTTTATCCTGCTTACTCTTAGGAAATAACAGGTTTTGGGGTCTTCAGCTCTGAAGCATAGAAGACAAGCACAGCTGAATTTATCAACAACTTCCATTTCTTATTGTTTCATAAACAGGCTGGATTTGGGGATATATTTTTAGAAATAACCAAAAGATCTGCTGGTGAATGTTGAGTAGAGAATGAGAAAAAGAGAGAAATAATGATGAACGCTAGGTTTTTGGCCCTAAAAATGAGATTAAGATGTGCCTATTCGCCACTGCCCTGGAGTCTTCAAGAGTAGCAGGCTGGGTGGAAGAGGACATTGGAGCACGGAAACTCGTAGAGCTGGAATTGATTGTTTTTGCTGGAAGCTAAGACTGCATATAATCCTGCTACGTTTCAGCTGCTTATTTTTTGGTCTGTCTGGTTAGCCTGGCATATTAGGAAAATAATCATCTGTCTCTAATTGGAGCTTACTTACCAAGGTCTGACTCTGAATCAAACCAACATCTGTGGTGGTAAAACATGAGATAAAGGAGGAAGTCAAGATGCTTGGCGCTCTGCCAGTTCTTCGTGTTTCTCCATATTCCATATGGCTCTGTTTCTTGGGCGGCTGGAAGCAGCTGCCTTTCAGGACTTAACATCTGCATGGGGGAGTTTAAGAAGGAGATGGAGGAAGAAGGTACCACCATTGCCATTATACCTCGTGGATTTTCAAGGAAATTAGGTAAGACACATCTCTGAAGAGCACACTGCTCTGGAAATGGTCTAATAATATTCAGGGGCTAGAAAATCTGGCCTTCTCTTCCTGACTTGTTAATGGGGCAGCTAGGTCTCCTTGCTGCACTGCTACAGCTTCCCTGAAAGAACTAACGATCAGATGGAAATGCTAGTTTGTCAGCAAGCTTTCCCCTCACTGATTACAGGGGAGACCGAGCCAGCTGCCTCATTAAGAACCTGGCTTTTAGACAGAGCAGATTATGTCAGAGAGCAGGAAACGGTCGCACCATTTCACAAATGGGAAAATGAGGGAGTAAGAAGTTTTTGATTTTTCTAAATTCATATCAGGAAATGCCAAAGCTGTAAAAGAGGGCTTCTGGTCAGCTTGGGATCAGTGGCAAGGAAACCTGTCCTGTGGCATAGAAAATGTAGGAAGGAATCCGCTAGGACAGCGCCTATGCTCATCGCATGCTGCCAAATGGTGACAGGCGGCGTGCAAGTGAGATCCTGTAGGCAGAAGTAGTTTTTAATGGTCTGGTTCTCCACCTCTACCCACTCCAGTATCCTTGCCTGGAAAATCCCCCGGACAGAGGAGCCTGGCAGGCTGCAGTCCATGGGGTTGCACAGAATTGGGCATGACACAGAGAAGTCGGGCAGACTCCATGTCACACTTCTCCACCTCTGAAAGGCTCATTTAATCCCGTTTGTAAAGGACTACACAAGAAAAGAAAGGGCTTCCAGCACCCCGCAGACAAATGTTGAAAGTCGCTCATCCGTGTCCCACTCTTTGCAACCCCATGGACTATAGTGTCCATGGGATTCTCCAGGCCAGAATACCGGAGTGGATAGTGTTTCCCCTCTCCAGGGGATCTTCCCAACCCGGGGATCGAACCCAGCTCTTCCTCATTGCTGGTGGATTCTTTACCAAATGAGCTGAGGCATTTCCAATTTCTATTGAGGATACACAAATTTTATTTGCTTGTTTACTAAAGCTCTCTTTTCTGGGGTGCTAGAGATTTGAGTCTCAAATTTCTTTGACACTTTGAATTCTCCTACATTTCGTGGTTTCTGACATCATTTTCATGATACTTCCTAATTTAGAAAAATTCAAGATGGAAAAGAAATTCCCCAAAGCAGTCAAACTTGGGGCCTTAAGTTATCCAAGATGGTTAGTCAAAAAGTGCCATCTAAGAGAATAAAGACCTCAATCAGTGAAAACACTGGGAAGAAGAAATACAGATGGCAGCTAAACACTGGGAACTAGGGAGTTAGGATTAGAAGAAACCTTCCTTCATTGTGTGCAGCGCTATTTGCTTCACATACACTTTACAAATCCTACGCTAAACAATTACGGAGCAACTGGAGGGGCAGTTAAGTCAAGAAGTATAGATATTGTCTAGAGTTCTGAAGCTTGGGCCAGGGAGAATGATCATTGTCCAAGGATGTCTGCCTCCCCGTCTCCAGAGTCTGTGGGTGTGCCACCCTACACGGCAGAAGGGCACTGCAGAGACAGTGAAGTCTGAGGACTTGGAGACGGGGAGACTATTCTGGATTATCTGGGTGAGCCCAGTCTAATCATGAGTCCTTAATGGGGAAGCCTTCCCAGCTAGATCAGAGAGAGCTGAGGCAACACACGAGAAGTCAGAGACAGCGTTACTGTGCGAGTTCCAAAGATGAAAGAAAGAGGCTACAGTCAAGAGTGCACGTGGCTTCCAAAGCCTGAAAAAGCGAAGGAGGTGGATTCTGCCCTGGACACCCCAGAAAGGGGCACACCTGAGCACCTACCCAGTAGGAACTTGGGTTCCCCACCTCTCAAACTGCAGATCATAAAAATATACTGTTTAAGCTGCTACATTCCTGCCAGTTTGTTACAGTGGCAAGAACAACTAATGTAGATTACACCTTTGATAAATTTGACTATAACTGAAAATCTTGGACATACAAACATGCTCTAGTCACCAAAATGTGAAGTACAGAACATGGGCAGATGGCCCTAGAGCAGCCATTTTTTTAAAAGAAAAATAAAATTAAAAAAATTTATATGTGTGTTGTTTTTCTGATTCTAGAAATAATTTCTATTCAGTACAGAAATTCTGGAAAGTAGATAACAATATAAATAAAAGAAGAGAATATAATGACTTAAAACCTCAACATTCCTTGTCACTACTACCATCATATTGTTATAATCTTACTTAAACTCTTTCCAAGTGTGTGTGTGTGTGTGTGTGTGTATATATATATATATATATATATATATATGTATACATTTGTATTGTGTTCATATGTGTATATGTACACACATATATAATTGCAGTCATGAAATTCAAATTCACTTACTCCTTAGAAGGAAAGTTATGACCAACCTAGAGAGCATATTAAAAAGCAGAGACATTACTTCGTCAGCAAAGGTCCATCTAGTCAAGGCTATGATTTTTCCAGGAGTCATGTATAGATGTGAGAGTTGTATCATAAAGAAAGCTGAGCCTAAGAATTGATGCTTCTGAACTGTGGTGTTGGAGAAGACTCCTGAGAGTCCCTTGGACTGCAAAGAGATCCAACCAGTCCCTCCTAAAGGAGATCAGTCCTGAGTGTTCATTGGAAGGACTGATGCTGAAGCTGAAACTCCAATAGTTTGGCCACCTGATGGGAAGAGCTGACTCACTGGAAAAGACCTTGATGCTGGGAGGGACTGGGGGCAGGAAGAGAAGGGGACGACAGAGGATGAGATGGTTGGATGGCATCACTGACTTGATGGATATGGGTTTGGCTGGACTCCGGGAGTTGATGATGAACAGGGAGGCCTGGTGTGCTGCGGTTCATAGGGTTGCAAAGAGTCAGACACGACTGAGTGACTGAACTGAACTGAACATAAATACACATACAGAGTAACTGGAATTTTATTATTTACATTGGGATTCCCAGGTGGTGCCAGTGGTAAAGAACCCTCCTGCCAATGCGAGACCTAAGAGATGTGGGTTCGATCCCTGGGTCGGGAAGATCCCCTGGAGGAGGGCATGGCAGCCCACTCCATATCCATGCCTGGAGAATCCCATGGACGGAGGAGTCTGGCAGGCTACAGTCCATGGGGTCACAAGGAGCTGGACTTGACTGAAGTGACTTAGCACTGGCAAAGACAAAAAACCCAGTTAGAACCCTTACTCTGCTGTGGGAATGGTGGACCCATTTAACTGTAAGGGCTTTGTTCTCCTGACCCCCTTGAAGGGTTTGTGGAGGCACTCACACGCAGTCTATACAGTTACCAAGCCAGGAACCTGGAGGTGTCCTAGATATCTCTTTCTCCCTCATCCCTCATCCTCTGCCCATCATTAACCTGTGCCAGTGCTACTGTCTTAAGACATTAAATCTGTTTCTTTCCTTCTCTATTCCTGCTGCCCCTATCTGAGCCGTCGCATGGTCTATGACCTAGATGATGTCGTTAGCCTTCTGTGTTGTCTCATTCTGTTTCTCCAAAGCATGTCTTCTCAGGCAACCAGAGTTATATTTCAAATTTACATATCAAAACTTGTGCATAAATAATTCAGTCATTTTCCATTGCTCCAATGGAAAATTTGGATTTGACCAAAAATTATTTGAAGAGTGTGTCTTCTTCCTACTTACCCAGCATTTTCTTGTGTAGATGAATGCTTTGGGGGAATTTAAAGTAGTTTCAAAATTGTGATCTCAGTTATCACTGTACATAGTAGGGAGAAAAGCAAAAGAATGTTCCTATGAATTAATTTTAAGGAAATTTTGGGCAGAGATGCTGCTGCTGAAAATTAGGTTCCATGTGGTTGACATTATATGGTAAACATATTTCTGTGTCATCGGAAGATTTTTCGGATGTAGGAGAGAAGAGTAGGATAGACCTTGGCGATGGCATGGTCCAAGGGATCCCCCTACAAAAGATTAAATAATAATGGTCTGTAGATCTTGTTAAAACAAACCCCAGGATTCTTTTGTTGCTGCTGCTGGGACTCATGGCAAACATTTCACCCACCAGTCCTGGAGAAGCGTCTCCTCTGCGTGCCTCAACAAAGTCAACAAAAGTAAGCTGGCCTTCACTGAGTACATGTGCTATGCCCCAAACTCTAATGTTTAGAGATGACCTGAAGTACACAAGAAAAGTCAAGCAAGTTGGATCTTGGTCATTCTGCAGAAGAGGAGAAGAGGTCCATATCAGGCACTCCCCTGAACAGAAAAATCCATGGAGACCTCAAGGAACTGGGGCAAATTTCCAGGAAGTGGGTGCCTGCCTGCTTCAGAAACAGATGAAAGGGGAGGCAACAGGTGAGGAAGGAAGGACCAGCTGCTCAGAGTTGGATACTGATGGTCTTCAGAGCATTTGCTGATGGCACATTAACTTGGTGGGTATGGCCCTTATTCGTTTCAAATATTAATTGGCTTCTCCCATTTTGTTCCAGACAGATTTTGAAGCAGACTATAAGCTATGTAAAGTACAATGAGATAACATTTATTGAAAGCAGGTGACAAATTTCCCAAAAAGGAGTCAGATGAAGTAGGAAGAAAGTAGAGAAAAGTGATGCCTATGAGACAGTTGTTTATTCAAAGCATCAGATTCAGCTAATGTGCCTCTTGCAGGCAGTGATGATTCCAGTCCTAGTAAGGATAGGGTGGTAGGGTTTAGCCAGCAGATAAGGTCTTTACACTTTAGGAGGCTGACAAGTAGATGCCCATTCTGTGTTATCCACAAGTATCTCCCACTACCTCTTTCAAAATATTCATCGTACTTATGGTTATCTGAGTAGTGTCTAATTTCTCTGTTTAAGCTCCATTACACCCTTGGTCTGAAATGTTTAGTAATGTATCCTATCATGTAACACAGAGACTAGCATTTAGTAATTAAGCTCAAGAGCGTTGGATCAAGGCAAGAGAATCATTGGGGAGTTAAAATGGATTCTCTCAAGCCGGACAATAAAATGTCTTTCTCAAAAATAAAGGCCCCTTATGGATGTGTAATATGCAGCCACATGAACAGCCCCATAACTGCTGTTGTCAGTCAGTCAGTCATGCCCGACCCTTTGTGGCCCCGTGGACGGCAGCGCTGCAGGCCTCCTGTCCATCACCATCTCCCAGAGTTTGCTCAAACTCATGTCCATTGAGTCGGTGATGCCATCCAGCCATCTCATTTTCTGTCATCCCCTTCTCCTCCCGCCTTCAGTCTTTCCCAGGAATAGGGTCTTTTCCAGTGAGTAAGCTGTTTGCATCAGGGGGCCAAAATACTGGAGCTTCAGCTTCAGCATCAGTCCTTCCAATGAATATTCAGGACTGATCTCCTTTAGGATGGGCTGGTTGGATTTCCTTGCAGTCTAAGGGACTCTCAAGAGTCTTCTCCAACACCACAGTTCAAAAGCATCAATTCTTCGGTGCTCAGCTTTCTTTATAGTCCAACTCTCACATCCATACATGACCGCTGGGAAACCATAGCTTTAACTAGATGGCCCTTCGTCAGCAAAGTAACGCCTCTGCTTTTTAATATGCTGTCTAGGTTTGTCACAGCTTTTCTTCCCAGAAGCAAGCGTCTTTTACTCTCATGGCTGCAGTCCCCACCTGCAGTGATTCTGGAGCCCAGAAAATAAAGTCTGTCCCTGCTTCCATTGTTTCCCCATCTGTTTGCCATGAAGTGACGGGACCAGGTGCCCTGATCCTCGTTTTCTGAATGTCGAGTTTCAGGTCAGCTTTTTCACTTTCTTCTTCCACTTTCAAGAGCTGTTGTAGCTCCTTTTTGCTTTCTCCCATTAGGGTGGTGTCATCTATTTCTAACTGGGCCTCCCTTGTGGTTCAGATGGTAAAGAGTGCCCTGCAATGGGGGGAGAGGCAGATTCTATCCTTGGTTTAGGAGGATCCCCTGTAGAAATAAATGGCAGCCCACTCCAGTGTTCTTGCCTGGCAAATCTCATGGACAGAGGAACCTGCCAGGCTGCAGTCCATGGGTCGCAGAGAGTCAGGCATGACTGAGCGACTTCACTTCACTTTCATTTTCATCTGCATATCTGAGGTTAGTGGTATTTCTCCCAGCAATCTTGATTTCAGCTTGTGCTTCATCCAGCCTGGCATTGCACACGATGTACTCTGCATTTAAATTAAATCAGCAAGGCTGCAATAGACAGCCTTGATGCACTCCTTTCCTAATTTTGAACCAGCCTGTTGATCTATGTCCAGTTCTAACTGTTGCTTCTTGACCTGCATACAGGTTTCTCAAGAGGCAGGTCAGGTGGTCTGGTGTTCCCATCACTTGAAGAATTTTCCAGTTTGTTGTGATCCCCACAGTCAAAGATGTTAGCACTGTCAACAAAGTAGGTGCTTTTCTGCAGCTCTCTCGCTTCCTCTGTGATCCAGCAGATGTCAGCGATTTGATGTCATGGTGTGTATAAATAATCTGCTGTTGTTGGGCATCTTGTCTGTTTCCTGTAGCACTCTGCCGAGCTCTTCATCACACGTCTTTACTACTGTCACAGCCAGACTGGGTTTCTGGAGTGAAACCATCACGCTGAAGGATGTGAACTATTAGAAATGAAGCACGGCTTTCTCTTCATGGAGTAACGGCCTTAGATACTAGCTGGGTGGCTGCATCCCTCTCTCTGCTGTTTAGTCCCCACATTCAGGGCTTAGCTTAGACCTGTGACTTCCCAGAAGCCACTGCACATTTTAAAAGGCACCATTCACAGACCCTCCCCAGGTTTGTGCCCACCATGCAGTGTTCGTAGGCAGAACGACAGCCCTCCGCCAGGATGTCCACGCCTTGATCCTCAAATTTGTAAATACCTGACGCTGTGTGATGAGCAGGAGTGCAAGGAGATCCAGCCAGTCCATTCTGAAGGATCGATGCTAAAGCTGAAACTCCAGTCCTTTGGCCACCTTGGGTGAAGAGTTGACTCATTGGAAAAGAATCTGACACTGGGAGGGACTGGGGACAGGAGAAGAGGACAACAGAGGGTGAGATGGCTGGATGGCATCACTGACTCGATGGACGTGAGTCTGAGTGGACTCCGGGAGTTGGTGATGGACAGGGAGGCCTGGCGTGCTGCGGTTCATGGGGTCACAAAGAGTCAAACATGACTGAGCGACTGAACTGAACTGAACTGAAAGTTATAGATGGAGCTGTTTGCTAATCAGCTGCCTGTAAAATCAAGAGGTTATCCTGGATTATTCTGGTGAGCCTTGATTACAAAGTTCCTTCAGACGTGGAAGGAGGAGACAGGAGACTTAGTGTCAGCGTGGAAGGAAGGAAGAGAGACTCAGGCAGCCATCACTGGCTTTGAAGGCAGCCGAGGGCCCAGAGCCAAGGAATGCGGGCAGGCTCTAAGAGCTGCAAAGAGTAAGAAGGTGGCTTCTCCTCCAGAGTCTCCAGAAAGGACCAGCCCAGCCAACACAGTGGTCTAATCCCGGTGAGATCCGTGTTGGAATCCTAACTTGGAGAAGTGTGAGATGATAAATGTGAGTTGGTTTAAGCCACCAAGTCGCGGTGATTTATTAAGCAGCCGCAGGAAGCCGGAGCAGCACTCTTCAGCTTCCAAGGGCCAAGCTCTGCCTCTCCGCACGTGCGCTCCGTTATCTACGAAAATAACTCTTCCCATCCCAGCAGCAAGTGCTTAGCCAGCCGTCCATGCTGCCGCACCTTCTGCTTCATGGTTGTACCCCTTGAGACACAAAATAAATTGAAATTCAGAGGAAGGGGACTGTCAGCTCTAAGCTCAGAGCTCCAGTCTGGGGTTTATGCTCATGGGTGTCTGACCAGCAGATGGAGTGATTCTGAGAAATGCCATCCCTTGGCCCCACCCTTGCTCCTTTGGCTCTTGTCCTGCACTCTGCCTCCCTTGATAGCTGCCCATCAGCATATATTCTCCAAAGGAGGAAACGGTCCATTAGCACCACTTCCTAACTTATTTCAGAAGCCCTTCTCCTCCACAGATTCTAAGCTGAAAAATCTTTACATGTTTTTAGGTGCGGGCAGCAGACGTGGATATGGCAGATGACCTTAAACAAGGTGATTGCTTAGCCAATGTCTAGTGCATCCTCTCTGTCAATAAATCCCAAGAGGAGACCACGCTCCACGTGAGTCTCTCTGGGAAACAGATTATTGTTTTATGAGACTCCTGTTGCAAGTCCCAGGGAACTCGAACACCAGCCATGGGAAGCCTCTTCAGTGGAGTTTAACGAATGCACAAAGCTCTGGCCTGAAAGCCACGCTCCTGGTCCGGGGGCTCACTCAACGGGGCAATGGCAGACCCCGCCTCCCCCAGCGCTGGATGGGCATCGGCAGCGCAGCAGACCCCGCGCTACGAGCAGCCGCCTCATCAGCTCTTGCACCAGCTGCCACTTCACAGAGGAGAAGACGGTGGCTCATGCGGCTGCACGTCCGCCAGCTCACACCGGCTGGTAGCAGAGCCAGGTTTTGAACTTCAGCCTTTCAGTGTGGACTGAATGCCCTTTGCACTCTGCACAGTCCCAGGCTCCCAGCACGTAGACTAGGGGACGGCGAGGCACAGCGGGAAACCAGTGCCCCTGAGCACTGCTCCACGGCCAGCGCCCCGGGTCGCTGCTCCCTGCCAGGCCCCCGGTGCGTGGCCTCCTGTCGAGGCCAACACAGAGTAAGAGGGGCTGGCTCAAGCCACGGAGAAGGAAGCCCACCTGCAGCAGCCTCGGAGCAGAAAACGTGCAAAGGGGAAGAATGTGGGGTTTTCAAAAGGGAGTCTGGTACTCCGAGTACCACCCCACAGAGACAATCACAGGAGTGTTTTTCATTATGGAAACATTATCTAAATAAAGGGACCAGAATCACAGCATTCAAGAACCAGAGGGGACCTAGACTCATCCGGTTCTATTCCTCACTTCAAAGATGAGGAAACTAGGGGTAAGAAATATGAAGGTTCCTGGCCAAACTCTTCCACGAAGCAATCATGCAGGTTGAATTATAGCTTCTCGTGAGTTAGAACCGTGGTTTTATTTATGCACATTATCTCTCCTAGAGAATGGTCACTTAAAATAATAGCACTTTATAATATGGCTATATAATTTTCACATATTTTCATGGAAAAAATGCCATTTCGTCACAGTAACACATCCTGTTAAAATGACTAAAAAATGTAACAGAGCTCCAGTGCATTTTTCAGCCTTTTAGTTTAAGACCCAGAGGAGCAAAGGGAAAAGCAAACAGAAATGATTTGTCTGCATGAGTGGATCTCTGGATTGTGGCTTTTCTTCAAATAAAACAATTAGGGTAAGATAATGAGTCATATACTTAAAGAGATATTTTTATCTTTTGTTGAAATATAAATCATTCCTGTTAATCATGATAAAATACCAACTGAGGAAAGCATGAAAATGTTTTGGTTTCCAAAGCAATAGAATGACCAGTAACTTTATCCCCGATGCGTAGACGTGCTACATGTGAATGAACCGTGAGAAAGAAAAGCCACAATAAAGACAGACAGTCAGTCCGGGAACAGTGTCCAGGCAGCTCAGAGCAGCCAGCCATCTCCTCGAGTTGACTATTGATCCTGAGAAGGACTCCAGTGCTTTCTGATAAGAAGCAATAAACAAGACTCTGAGGAAGGAAGAGGAGAGCTTCACGAGGTACACGACATGTGCATTAAGCATGAACTAACTCTGAGAAAGCAGACTGCTGAGTGTTCCTGTGATTTTGATTTACATGTGCATCGGAAGACTCCATCCTCTTTAGATACACCGGATCAGTTCACTTCAGTAGCGTCCGACTCTTTGCGACCCCATGAATCGCAGCACGCCAGACCTCCCTGTCCATCACCAGCTCTGGGAGTTCACTCAAACTCACGTCCATCGAGTCGGTGATGCCATCCAGCCATCTCACCCTCTGTCGTCCCCTTCTCCTCCTGCCCCCAATCCCTCCCAGCATCAGAGTCTTTTCCAGTGAGTGGACTCTTTGCATCAGGTGGCCAAAGTACTGGAGTTTCAGCTTCAGCATCAGTCCTCCTAAAGAACACTCAGGACTGATCTCCTTTAGGACGGACTGGTTGGACCTCCTTCCAGCCCAAGGGACTCCTAAGTGTCTTCTCCAACACCACAGTTCAAAAGCATCAATTCTTCGGCGCTCAGCCTTCTTCACAGTCCAACTCTCACACCCATACCTGACCACTGGAAAAACCATAGCCTTGACTAGATGGACCTTTGTTGGCAAAGTAATGTCTCTGCTTTTTAATATGCTGTCTAGGTTGATCATAGCTTTTCTTCCAAGGAGCAAATGTCTTTTACTTTCATGCCTGTAGTCACCATCTGCAGTGATTTTGGAGCCCAAGAAAATAAAGCCTCTTCCTGTTTCACTGTCTCCCCATCTATTTACCATGAAGTGATGGGACCGGATGCCATGTTCTTACTTTTCTGAATGTTGAGTTTTAAACGAGCGTTTTCACTCTCCTCTTTCACTTTCATCAAGAGACTCTTGAGTTCCTCTTCGTTTTCTACCTACGGGTGGTATCATCTCCATGTCTGAGGTTATTGATATTTCTCTCAGAAATCTTGATTCCAGCCTGTGCTTCATCCAGCCTGGCATTTCACCTGATGTACTCTGCATGTAAGTTAAATAAGCAGGGTGACAATATACAGCTTTGATGTACTGCTTTCCCAATTTAGAACCAGTCAGTTTTTCCATGTCTGGTTCTAAATGTTGCTTCTTGACCTGCATACAGATTTCTCAGGAGGCAGGTCAGGTGGTGTGGTATTCCCATCTCTTTCAGAATTTTCCAGAGTTTGTTGTGATCCACACAGTCAAAGGCTTTAGTGTAGTCAATGAACCAGAAGTAGATGTGTTTCTGGAATTCTTTTGCTTTTTCATTGATCCAGGGATGTTGGCAATTTGAGCTCTGATTCTTCTGCCTTTTCTAAATCCAGTTTGAATATCTGGAAATTCTTGGTTCATGTACTATTGATGCCTGGCTTGGAGAATTTTGTGCATTACTTTGCTAGCATGTGAGATGACTGCAATTGTGCAGTAGTTTGAGCATTCTTTGGCATTGCCTTTCTTTGGGATGGGAATAAAAACTGACCTTTTCCAGTCCTGTGGCCACTGCTGGGATTTCCAAATTTGCTGGCATGTTGAGTGCAGCACTTTCACATCATCATCTTTCAGGATTTGAAATAGCTCCACTGGAATTCCATCACCTCCACTAGCTTTGTTCGTAGTGATGCTTTCTGAGGCTCACTTGACTTCACATTCCAGAATGCTTGGCTCCAAGTGAGTGATCACGACCATCATGGTTATCTGGGTCATGAAGATCTTTTTTGTACAGTTCTTCTGTGTATTCTTGCCACCTCTTCTTAATATCTTTTGCTTCTGTTAGATCCCTACCATTTCTGTCCTTTATTGGGCCCATCTTTGCATGAAATGTTCCCTTGGTATCTCTAATTTTCTTGAAAAGATCTCTAGTCTTTCCCATTCTGTTGTCTTCCTCTCTCTTTTTGCACTGATCACTGAGAAAGGCTTTCTCATCTGTCCTTGCTACCATTTGGAACTCTGCATTCAGATGGGTGTATCTTTCTTTTTCTCCTTTGCCTTTCACTTCTCTTCTTTTCTCAGCTGTTTATAAGGCTTCCTCAGACAGCCACTTGCATTCTCTTCCTTAGGAGTTGTTTTGACTGTGGCCTCCTGTACAATGTTACGACTCTCTACCCATAGTTCTTCAGGCACTCTGTCTATCAGATCTAATCCCTTGGATCTATTTGTCACTTCTACTGTATAATCATAACGGATTTGATTTAGGTCATATCTAAATCTGAGCTATCAAGGATGGAAATCAGTCCTGTATATTCATTGGAAGGACTGAGATGCTGAAGCTGAAACTCCAATACTTTGGCCATCTGATGTGAAGAGCTGACTCATTTGAAAAGACCCTGATGCTGGGAAAAATTGAAGACAGGAGGAGAAGGGGATGACAGAGGATGAGATGGTTGGATGATATCACCAACTCAATGGACATGAGTTTGAGCAAGCTCCAGGGGTTGGTGATGGACAAGGAGGCCTGGCATGCTGCAGCTCATGGGGTCACAAAGAGTCAGACACAACCAAGCCACTGAACTGAACTGAATGGTCCAGTGGTTTTCCCTACTTTCTTCAAGTGAAGTCTGAATTTTGCAATAAGGAGTTCATGATCTGAGCCACAGTCAGCTCTCAGTCTTGTTTTTGCTGACTGTATAGAGCTGCTCCATCTTCAGCTGCAAAGAATATAATCAATCTGATTTCAGTATTAGCCATCTGGTGATATCCATGTTAGAGTCATCTGATGTTGATGGAAGAGGGTGTTTGCTATGACCAGTGGTAAAACTCTGTTGACCTTTCTGTTTGACTTTCCTCTGCTTCATTTTGTACTCCAAGGCCAAACTTGCCTGTTATTCCAGGTATCTCTTGAATTCCTACTTTTGCATTCCTGTCCCCTGTGTTGAAACATTCATCTTTTTGTGGTGTTAGTTCTAGGAGGTCTTGTTAGTCATTACAGAACCATTCAACTTCAGCTTCTCTGGAATTAGTGGTTGGGGCCTAGACTTTGTTCTTAATGACTGAATGATAGCACAAGTCTATCCCCACCACGGTGTTCATTGTAGCTGGTGGGCTACACGTGGGTGTGTGTGCATGTGAATGAATATATTGTCTGCATATTTGTACATGATTGCAAACCTGGTAAGGACTCATCTAACTTGAAAGATGAGCTAAAAAGCATGCTAGGTGTTTGCAAAATGAGTCCTGAGGATTTGGAGTCTCTGGTGATCTAGCCCCTCCCTAGAAGGGGAATCAGGAGAGATAGTGAGAGCTGAAATTTGATTCCGAGTCAGTCTGTAAGCTAGCAATTTGTCCTCTGCTATTTACAGAAACTGTGTTATTTTTTTTCACAGCTCCTTCAACATCCTGGGGAGGCTGCTGTGTTTTCCATCTCATATAGGGAGCAAGCTCAACATGGAATGCTGAAGGGTGCGACTGTGTTAAAGAAAAGGGAGGTGGGATGTGATGGCTGGATCTCCACACTGGGAAGTCTTAGCAGTGCCAGGCTGAGCTCTAATTCTGGGTGAAACGGAGACCTACTTGGCAAGGACCTGTCTTAGTGGTGCCAGCACAGGAGGGCAAAATCCGCAAGAGAAAGCGGACAAGTTCTCTGGGCAGTCAGTTCACTTCTTTGATTCTTTATATTTTTTTTGGCTGGCTCTGTTTGCTTGGTCAAAATTTTGTTTTTATTTTGGCATCACTGACTTCTTAGGGATCTTGAGATGATTCTAAATTTAACAGTATAGTTTAAGATGTTTAAAGTTTAGTGCAGAGAAAACACTAGAAATCTCCATAAATAAAATATGGACAAGATGCGTTCTTCATCCATCAGAAAGGGAAAGCAGACTGTGCCTGTATGTGGACCTGTAGTCCCTGCAAACATTTCTTGCCATGCTCACCACAGAGCCACAGGCTACAGCTGATGATCACCCAAAACAGAAAACGTCCCATAGCATCTTTATTGGGATAGTGGCAATATAAGCAGATGGGAAAGGAAATATCAGAAAAACACTAATAAAAACTAATCCAAGTGGTCATCTTCTAATAACAACGAACCATGGCATTCTGAATTTGCAGCACGCTGGGAATCATGGGAGTGCATTTCCCACTAAAAATGTCTAAAAGAGCTAAGTATATTATAAAAACACTAATAAAAGATATTTTAGAGAGTCACATTAATTTCATTAAAAAATAGCCTATAATAAACTCACTGATAGAGATAAAGAGAGTCACTTCATAATGATAAAAGTGTTAGTTCACCAGGAATATATAAC
>SJYC01048950.1:0-22467 GCA_006408675.1 Madoqua kirkii | reverse complement strand
TTATTAATGCCATTTCATATTTTTAAACCCCAAAGTGACAGAATTTTAAGAGGAAATATTCAGGAGAAATGTTCAAGTCTACTCTTTAACTGAGAGGTATTTTTAACACTCCTCATAGAAACTGAAAGATCGAGCAGACAAAATAAATGTGTAAGAAAATAGAAAAAAATTTAAAATATAGCTAATAATCTGGAAATAATAAACACTTGCCATTTCCACCCAACAAATATAGATGGCTCACTGTTTCCAAAAACAGGTAAAAGTGTAAAATGAGCCACATACTGGCCTGTCATTTGCCGGCTCTCTGTGCTTTGGGTTTGCTCTTAAACTCCGAGTCTCCGTTTCCTCGCCTTTAGAATGATACCAGTAGCAGTTACCTGATGGGACTATCAGGAGGATTGCTTTGAGCAACGTGTGTCAAGCACCTGCTCAGGAAATAGCGTCTGTACATCAGCCTAGTACTGCCTTCTCCCGAGTTCCAAAGAGGAGACCTTTCCTAAAGCTGTTTTAATGTACCGAGGATTTGTCAAACGACCTTGTGTTCAACTTGTCCCTAATTTTAAAGGCTTTATACAATTTTCATGTTTTTTTTTTTCTCTGCTTCTCTCCTGTGCTTTACAGTCCAACATTTAATATCAAATACTTAATTCCAAAAGGTTCTGTTCCCGGTGCTTCAATCCTCGCCGTTTCCCCATTCTGGACTTTCCACAGTTGTACGCTATTTTCTGAGCACAATAATGCCAGTTGCTGCTGGATGATAAGTGAAGTAAGGTTTCCGAGAAGTTCTAAAATTCAGAAGAAGCCGTTTTACTCAGAGATCATAAATTCTTCCCCAGGTATATTTTCCGTTTTTACGAATCCCCACAGTTGTCCAATCACGTCCAGGCGGTTTGCTCACATGCCATCACTTTTCAAAAGCAGCCCCCGCAGTCGCGTAAGTGCGCTGTGTTTCGTGCGCTGGCTCGCTGGTTTTCAGAGCATGCGTTAACTTGGCCAGAGTATCTGCTGCTAGGAAGGCCCGCCCTTAACTTCCCGCCCCTTTATTCCTCCCCAGTTCTTAGCAAGCGTTAGGCACGGTCAGTGCTCAATAAATACCTGCCGATCAGCCGCTGACCAGATGAGAGAAGGATCAAGGAAGGGGCGGGGTGAGGAGAGCAGGCAGGCGGCGTGTGAAGGAGGCAGGCGGAAGCGGACTCCAGGGCTGACTGTCCCGGAAGCTCTGCGGCGCAGCGAGGGACGAGCGCGGAGGCGGCGAGGTGCGCGCAGGCCCTTGATGCCGTTGAGAAGGTACAGCACAGCCAGAGCTGCGAGCGGGCTGGTTTCACTTTTCATTAGTGGTGGCACAGCCTATAAAATATTTATGTTCATATTCTAAATATGTATTCCTGGAGTAAGTAATTTACTGTTCAGGTTATAAATTATTCACTTAGTTATTCTAAATATATATATATACTATTTGCATTTTGCTGAAAGTAAAACAGGTAGACTGATGGTCTGTAAGGGGTCCTAAAATAAAAAATAAAATAAATAAATCAAGACTTAAGCTACCAGAGGAAGTATTCTGTTAAAAAGAAAAGAGAGAAGATAGCCCCAAATATATTGACTTCTTTGTAGAAAATATTGATTTTATCTGATAACCCCAGTGCCCAATGTGAATTTTGTGGATTTTGTTTGAAATTTTTGAGCTGAGCTTCTGGATTAGCAAATTCGATATCACAAAAACTTTTTTAAACATTCCTTTACTTCCTTAAGGCTTACTGTGACTTCAAAGCGATAGGGAAGATCCTGACCTGGTTGGGCTGAGTGCACCATCTTACGTGCTCTTGAGCTGGTTCATTCATTGGAATCGCTCTGCCAAAGATTTCAGATCCCCAGCAATGACTCAGAGAAAAGCTTCTTCTTGAATAACTTGCTTTCTTCTTAAGCATATTATCTGTTGGTTGGACAAACAGCTCAGACTCATTCTCTTGGCAAGCAGAATTCTGAGTCAGAGTCGTCTGGGGACACATCTGTCCCCAGTATCAAGCATGGAATCATGCCTTCTTGCCTCCCACACGCAGGCCTGAATGTACCCTCAGTGTGGCCAGTGGGAGGTACAGTCTAAAGAGATTAAGGGTGTGGATCTGCTGCATAAGATTCTCATCTCAATCCCTGAGACAAAGCCTGGACATTGAGTTAAAAAGGAATGAGTCCTCCCTGTGTGCTCACAGAACTTACTTCACATGGTCTACTAACAAGACCATAGGCTCTTGAGATCTCCCTGTTTTATCTGGTGATCTTGGGCAAGTTAACGTTTATGGGCCTCAGGTTTCTAATCTTAAAAGGGTGATAATATTGGGTTAGCTAAAACATTCATTTGAATTTTTTTATAAGATGTTATGGAAAAACCTGACCAACTTTTTGGTCAACCCAATAATATTACATACCTTATGGGCTTGTTATAAGGAAAGGATGAGTTAAATCACACCAAACACTGGAGTCATGCTTTACATATAGGAAGTGTTCAATGAAGATCAGTTAGTATCATTGCTATTACTGATACATAAGGATTTTCTCCATTAACTTTTGAGTTTTATTTTAAAAGCAATTTTCCTGATAATTTTGGTAGCTGGCTGGGTATTCATCACGTATGTGCGCTGAGTTGCGTCTGACTCTTTGTGACCCTGTGGACCGCAGCCCACCAGGCTCCTCCGTCCATGGGGCTTCCCAGGCAAGAGCACTGAAGTGGGGGGCCACGCCCTCCTCCAGGGGATCTTCCCCACCCAGGGATCGAACCTGCATCTCTCACATCTCCTGCATCGGCAGGCAGATTTTTTACCACTGAGCCACATGGGAAGCCCCAGCAGGCCATGTCATACGATCAATAAATATTTATTAAATGAATGAATAAATGGGTATATATGAATAAATAATGAACAAATGAGCAAATGTCATGGGGTCAGCACTCTAGCACAGTATGAATCCTGAATAGTTAAGAAATTTTTGTCCCAAACTTGGCTGGCAATTGAAAAGATAGTATCTGATTTCCCTATGGCATAGGCTAGAAATCTGTAAAAACTGATGCCCTCGTGAAGGAGAAAATCTTGAACTTCTCGATAACCTTCTTGCATTACCTTGTTGGGTCTTGCTTACAAGCTTCCTACGATGAACCCATATCATGGACAACAGTCTCCGGGTGGCACGGTTGTGGAGAGCAGGACTCTCCTGGGCTTGACTGCACGTAACTCTCCAGAACTCTGCAGCCGCTGCGGTTTCCAGTCCTCGCCTGGATTACAGACTCATCGCGACCGGGAAATCCCCCAGGACATGGAGTCTGATGAGGGCACAGCTGGTTAGAACTTGTGGCAGTCAGGGAGGGGAAGCGATGGCAGTCCTCCTCTCTGAACTTGCTGTAGACGGCCCAAGGCCCAGGTCTGGGCGCGGCTGAATCCAGTTGCCAGCCTGTGAGTGGGCAGGGGAGGCGCTGCCTGGACCAGGGCCCGTGGAGAAGCCTTTGTTACCGGGGGCAGATCATGACGGTAGGGGAGGAGGCAGCCTGTCCTGTCAACAGGCAACAGCATCCTCAACTTGAGTGTCAGAGGGGAGCACGGAAGCCCCAAAAAAGAATCTGTCTTGTTAAACTCAAAAGAGAGGCTTTCTAGTCCTGCTCATCTCTGCCTGGATAAGAAGGGCACCAAGAATAGTATTTACTTTAAGCTTTAATCTGCCTGAAAGTCATTCTTGGCACTTATCCTCACCCTTTCCTGACACTCACTCTGCCCTGGGCCTTGCCAGGTCAGGGTCACTCACCTCACCGCTGGACTATCTCAAAGGGAAAGAGTGATGGACACAAGGAAGGAGAGAGAGTGAGACTCGGGCGCGACGGTGGGGCCTCCGCTGTGTGCCACAGTCGGCTGTAAAGATGACGGTCATGTCAAAATACCCTTGTCTCAATTCTTTTTATTTTCACCCATGAAGTTCCTAATAAGAATTTATGTGCTTCACTACATTATTAGTAGAAATCATGCTTTATGTCACTGAATTATTTGCCATCTATTGAGAGTTCAAAGTTCACATGGCGTTTTACTTTTTTGCTGCACCATGCAAGTTGCAGGATCAGAGTTCTCCATCCAGGTACCAAACCTGGGCTCTGGCATTGGGAATGAAGAATCCGACCTCCTGGACCGCCGCGGAATTCCCTCCAAGTTCTCACAGCTTTGTGCCACCTCTTTCTTGTTTTTCTCTAAAAAAATTTTTGCTCCTTAAAAGTTAAAATGTTAATAGTGTTTTCCTTTAAGATAGTGAATGATTTTTATTTGCTTTTGTGCGCTTTTGTGTACTTTCTAAATATCATGCAAAGAACCTCCATCACTGCAGTAATCAGAAAAGGCTATTAAAATCATAATGGGATTGCAAAAGAGCAGCTCACAGTGCTTCCCTGTGAGGAAGCAGGCCTCACATCTCTGGCGTTCTTCCAGGAAGCGTCCTCTCTGCGTGTGTCACCAGAAACTGCCCCGTGCTCTGTGTGCCTGTTGCCTCCGCCTCCCTTTCGCACGGCCTCCCCTCACCCGTCGCCTCTGCTGCTGCTCTAAAGATAAGACAGCTCGTGAGGGAGGAAGAAAGATGCCCCCTGCCAGTGAGGAAGCCCCAAATCCGTCTTCCACTTCGGAGCCGTGATTGCGCCTCTAGACCCCCAGCTGCGCTTTTCACCCGCCCCATCTGTCGAGGCCCGGTCGTGGCGGCCCTGGAGCCGAGGAGGAGAGCCAGGGGCCTCGCCCTGCCCTCCCCGCCGCCGCCGTGTCTAGTCGGGTGTCAGCGTCGCTGCTTCCTCCTCCCGCCACCAAGATGCGCTGGGAGCGCGGCTCCCGCCACCGCAGCAGTGCCAGCTCGTCCAGCCATTAGCTCACGGCAACCAGCTTCCTGCCTCTCATGTTCACTTCTTAACAATTAGAAGACAGCAAAGATGCCTTTTCTCTCCTCCTTACGTTTTTCTGTTTCCACTGCTGACTCCACACTGGGCTGTGAGTTGCTCGGGGAGAGTCGTTGGCCTGCTAAGCAGCTCGTCTGCCTTCTCCACGCCTGAGGCTCCCTTTGGGAACTGATCCTCGGCTTCACTGAACGTGGTCCTTCACTATACGGAGCATCTGGGTGTGGCTGGGGCTTCACCGGACCTGATTCTTCTCTTTCCCATCCTTTCTTCCTCTTCACCTTTTGGAAAGAGAACCTTGCTACATCCTTTCTCATGAAGAACATTCACAGTGAGATTGCTGGAAAGAGATTTCAGTCAGTCTCCTAGGAAGGAGATGGACAACAGCTGTCCATTTAGAAAAGGAAAAGTTATGTGCATTAGAGACTCAGATGCTCCACGCTGCAGCTCCTGAAAACCCCACTGAGAGAAGACTCTCCTGACTCTGTTTAATCAGTGCCTTTTCTCCTGTCAGATGTGGCGTGACCTGTGAAGAGGCATCTAGCGCTCTCTCTGCGGGAACACCTCCCCCTGTGCAACTGCCTGGCTAGACTCTACCCATCCTTCAAGATTCAATTCAAATACCTATCTTTCTGAGAATTTCTTTTTCCCGCCTTAACCCCAGTAAAGACTTTTCTCCATGGCCCATTCCTCTAGCTCCCAGTGTGCAGCAGCCTCTTTGCACAGCCCTCACTGAGAGCGTGAGCACGTCCAGGAACGAGTGCGTCTTCCTTCGCTTCTTGTCCTTGGCATCGGGCACAAGCGTGGAGCGCCTGGCTGTTTCGAGTGGTAGAGTCAGCAAGTGTGGGCTGGATGGGCAAAGTTTTGTGGCTCTGATCACTCTGCTGAAGTGTCAAAGACAGCACCCAGGGCAGGGGGGACGGCCACACCGTCTCACAAAAACTCCTCACCTGATTCACATTCCCAGTTACCCAGTTACATCTCTTCCTTACTGGTCAGACGAGCTGCCGATAGGAACAAGGTTTCCTGGAAGTGAAGTCTCCACCCGGCCTCGGGGCCCCACAGCAAGGCCCTCAGCCTGGAAAGGGCCGCAGCGCGCTCTGCCCGTGGTCAGCCCTGAGCCGTGTGACGCGGCTTCCATTTCAGCCGCCTTTCTGATTCTTCTAGTGCTGGCACGAGATGAGTGGGTGAGACAAAGTCTCTCATGTTCCACGGCAGCTTGGCAGTCACCCCTGCTCGGGAGATCCGGAGACCATCCCAGCTCTGCCTGTGGCGTGGCCTAGCTCCAAGTGTTTCAGTCCAAAAACTGAGCTCCGTCCCTGTCTGAGTCAACACCGGCACTTCGCACACGCTTGTCGGCTTTGCGGCGAGCGTGTCCCAGAATCGGAACGCCAGCTCCCTACAGGCTCCCTGAGGTCAACACCGTGTTTTTCAGGGGAAGACGTAACGGCCAGCAAAGGGCAGCGATTGCCCAAGGACACACAGCACCTAGTAGTAAAAACAGGAGCAAAACTAGAGGCCGGGCCTCCTGACCCTCCTCGAGGGCTTGATCTGGACGCCCTGGGCTGAATGTTCTAGCCTGGAGGAGTGTTCACAGCTGACCGTGGAGTGGGAAAGAAAGGAGTAAGCTTCCCCTCTACCCGATGGAGGTGGAGACAAGAATTCCACAAACCTAGCCTCTGACCTGGGCAGCTGTGGCGAATCTCTGGACCTTGGTTTCCTCTTCTTTCAAGTGGGGATGATAACAGCCACCATACCGACTGTTTGGAAGGTGAGGTGCATCATGTCAAACAGGGCCTGGCACAGCGCCAGCTTGGGGCCGACACCCAGGGAGCAGGGCCTGGCACAGCGCCGGCTCGGGGACGGTACTCAGTGTCCATCTCTGCACCCCTTCCAGCTCCAGAGAGCTTTCCGGGGGCAAGCGAGGCCTCAGCCCACTAGCTTCCAGGCAGCGGCTCAGGACCCGCGTGTGAAGGGCTGGAGAAAAATCCAGGGTGTGCGAGAGCAGCCGAATTCCCTGAAAGCCTGCTTATTAGCACTGGTTACTCATAGCCCTTCTCCTCCTCCTCCCCCAGCAAAACACCAGGATGAGACCTGAGGTGCCGCCGTGGGAAGGCAGGGCCTCGCGTGGGTTTCAGCAGGGCTGCCTCGTGCATAATGCATCCTGGCCTCCAAAGGGGGCCTGGCCGGCTGCCCGCTCTCCGCTTCCCTCTGTATCTCCCATCATTATCCATAAAAGCCTTCATTATGGTTTGGGTCCCCTTTATTGTGCATATAAATAAAATTTGACAAAATTGTAAGTAAATCCTTTAGTGGTAAAAGCTGAGAGGAGAGGGCAAAAATTAATTTTATGCATGAAGAATCTCATTAAGCAGCTTCACGGAAATAAAAGGAACTGGCATCAGAGACTGGCGGGGTGCAGGCTTCTCCAGAGCATGGCTCCCACGGCCTTGGTGGGGAGGTGTGGTGGGCGGGGGCAGTGGGTAGAGGGGGGCAACATGCTCCCGCAGCCCTGGTGGCACCGAGGATCACGCCTGACACCAGAGACAGGCCTTCAGGAAAGGCGTTGGCTTGGGTTTCAGAGGCAGGCAAAGCCTAGCCCAAGGCTCTGCCGGCTGCGGCCCGCGCAAGCTCCTCGAATCCTCTCTGCACTGCTTTGCTGCTGCTCAGTCACTCAATGTGTGTGACTCTCTGCGACCCCATGAACTGCGGCACGCCTGACTTCCTTGTCCTTCACCATCTTCCAGAAGTTTCCCAAACTCATGTCCATTGAGTCAGTGGTGCCATCCAACCATCTCTTCTCTGCCCAGTGCCAGCCTTAACTCCTGTGTGATGAAGGGTGGGGTGTAGCAGACCCAGGATTCTTCTGCTGGAAAAGAAATACATGGTAAAGTTCCACCCCGAGCATCAGGGACTGATTCCCAATTCGTTATCAATTGGTGGATATTATGCATTTTTTCACTGCAATTTTTCTGATTTTGATCCATATTCTATGGAATCAATGATGCATTTAAAGGGGTTTGTTTCCCCTCCTGAAAAAGGAGCTGTTGACATAAAGACAAAAGCAATGGGTTCAGTTCATCTCCTCCCACCAGCTTTCTGCTTTGAGCCACGGTATGTTCTAGTCCATGCTGTTCAGCAACAAAAGATGAGTCTGCTTTTGGTGTAAAATAACTCTTAGCTGTTTGTGATTTCAGTGAGCAAGGACCACTTCAGGCTCAAGTCACTTATTGCTGAGTTTTGACTGGTTGACCGTGTGTGTAAATGCAACAGATTTTAACACATAGTGCAGCCTCCAGCCCAGGCTGGACTCAAGACTGCCAGGAGAACAGCAATAACCTCAGATGCGCAGGTGACACCACCCTTATGGCAGAAAGTGAAGAGGAACTAAAGAGCCTCTCGATGAAAGTGAAAGAGAGGAATTAAAAAGCTGGCTTAACACTCAACATTCAAAAATCGAAGATCATGGCATCTGGTCCCATCACTTCACGGCAAATAGATGGGGAAACAATGGGAACAGTGACAGACTTTACTTTGGGGGGCTCCAAAATCACTGCAGGTGGGGACTGCGGCCATGAAATTAAAAGACCCTTACTCCTTGGAAGGAAAGCTATGACCAACCTAGACAGTATATTCAAAAGCAGAGACATTACTTTGCCAACAAAGGTCCGTCTAGTCAGAGCAACGGTTTTTGTAGTTGTCAAGTTTCAGTTAGGTTCATTTCAGTCAATCAGTCATGTCCGACTCTTTGGGACCCCGTGGACTGCAGCACGCCAGGCCTCCCTGTCCATCACCAACTCCCGGAGTTCACTCAGACTCATGTCCATTGAGTCAGTGATGCCATCCAGCCATCTCATCCTCTCTCAACCCCTTCTCCTCCTGCCCTCAATCTTTCCCAGCATCAAGGTCTTTTCCAATGAGACAGTTCTTTGCATCAGGTGGCCAAAGTATTGGAGTTTCAGCTTCAGCATCAGTCCTTCCAATGAATATTCAGGACTAATTTCCTTTAGAATGGACTGGTTGGATTTCCTTGCAGTCCAAGGGACTCTCAAGAGTCTTCTTCAACACCACACATCAAAAGCATCAATTCTTTGGCACTCAGCTTTCTTTATAGTCCAACTCTCACATCCATACATGACCACTGGGAAAAACATAGCCTTGACTAGACTTACCTTTGTTGACAAAGAAATGTCTCTGCTTTTGAATATGCTGTCTAGGTTGGTCATAACTTTTCTTCCAAGGAGCAAGTGTCTTTTAATTTCATGGTTGCAGTCACCATCTGCAGTGATTTGGGAGGCAAAAAAAAAAAAAAAAGAAGTCTGACACTGTTTCCACTGTTTCCCCATCTATTTGCCAAGAAGCGATGAGACCAGATGCCATGATCTTAGTTTTCTGAATGTTGAACTTTAAGCCAACTTTTTCACTCTTTTCTTTCACTTTCATTAAGTGGCTCTTAATGAAGTATGGCACTTTCTGCCATAAGGGTGGTGTCATCTGCATGTCTGAGGCAATTGATATTCCTCTTGGCAATATTGATTCCAACTTGTTCTTTATCCAGTCCAGCATTTCTTGTGATGTACTCTGCATGTAAGTTAAATAAGCAGGGTGACAATATACAGCCTTGACATACTCCTTTTCCAATTTGGAACCAGTCAGTTCTAACTGTTGCTTCTTGACCTGCATAGAGATTTCTCAAGAGGCAGGTCAGGTGGTGTGGTATTCCCATCTCTTTCAGAATTTTCCAGAGTGTGTTGTGATCCACAGAGTCAAAAGCTTTGGCATAGTCAATAAAGCAGAAGTAGATGTTTTTCTGGAACTCTTGCTTTTTTGATGATCCAGCGGCTGTTGTCAATTGGATCTCTGGTTCCTCTGCCTTTTCTAAAACCAGCTTGAACATCAGGGGGTTCACAGTTCACGTATTGCTGAAGCCTGGCTTGGAGAATTTTGAGCATTAATTTACTAGCGTGTGAGATGAGTGCAGTTGTGCGGTAGTTTGAGCATTCTTTGGCATAGCCTTTCTTTGGGATTGGAATGAAAATGGACCTTTTCCAGTCCTGTGGCCACTGCTGAATTTTCCAAATTTGCTGGCATATTGAGTGCAGCACTTCCACAGCATCATCTTTTAGGATTTGAAATAGCTCAACTGGAATCTGATCACTTCCACTAGCTTTGTTTGTAGTGATGCTTCCTGAGGCCCACTTGACTTCAAGTATAGATGTGAGAATTGGACCATAAAGAAGGTTGAGCAACAAGAATTGATGCGTTTGAACTGTGGTGGAGAAGACTCTTGAGAATCCCTTGGACTGCAAGGAGATCCAACCAGTCCATCCTAAAGGAAATCAATCCTGAATATTCATTGGAAGGACTGATGCTGAAGCTGAAGCTCCAGTACTTTGGCCACTTGATGTGAAGAACAGACTCATTGGAAAAGACCCTAATGCTGAGAAAGACTGAAGGCAGGAGGAGAAGGGGACGGCAGGGGATGAGACGGTTGGGTGGCATCACCGACTCGATGGACATGAGTCTGAGTGAGCTCCAGGCGATGGCGAAGGACAGGGAACCTGGCGGGCAGCAGCCACAGGGTTGCAACGAGTCAGACGTGACTGAGCGACTGAACTACAGCGTGAAGAAAAGATCGGGTTTTAAGAAATTGTTGTTTTCTTATTTTCCAGCGTGGTGTTCATCTCATAAAGAACAGGCAATCAGAAATAATGGGAGCTGTATTGGATACCAGAGAAAACAAGCAATGGCAACAATAATAAAGACAGAAGGAGAGAGCACCCTTCAATAGCAGTCCCTTATTGATGCTAAACTGTTCCAGAAATACTCCATCTGTGAACCTCTGAAACGTACTGCGAAGACACTCAGCTCTCTGCCTCTTGCCTCTCTGGCTTCAACAGGACAGAAACATATTTGGATGATGTCAGTGGGGAACTGAATTCAGAAGCAGCAGGAGGTTCAGGTTGAGCTCGAATCCCAGTTCCGTCGTGTAGCAGTCCGAGGCCTTGTGTGACACGGGTAATCCTTCTGGGCCTCAGCCTCCCCGCATTCCTCTGAGGCCTGTGGAAAGCCCAGCAGCCTGTTCCAGCGGAGGCTCGCCGTGACAGCGCTCCCGTCTCAGGGAGCTGAGACTGATGCATAAGGTGAGCCAGCCTGTGCTCTCTGGGCCTTTCCACCCACTTGTCTGACTGCTCCTTCCTCTCGCTGCATATTTGCTGCTCCATATGTCACGCCTTCACCGTGATGAAAGCTCCACAGATCAGAATAAAGAGCAGATACATTTCTGAAATGTCAGCCCCAGAGCATTGTTTGGATATGGCTTCCAAGTTCCTTTCCAGATTGTTTTCAAAGAATTCAATTTTCTTCCTTAACTATGCTTGCTGATCAAGGCACCTGCTTCATTGGTTGGGAATGCCTTTGGCTTTATAAAGCTCTTTCTTCATCATAAGCCCCCACTTAATTGCCTTGCTCTCCATTGCTGGGTTTGCCTTTGGTTTGTCTGTGAGCAAAAAAGGTATTATTTTAGTTATTAATACCTCATTTAAAATGAAAAAAATAAAAACTTGTAAAATCTAACTAACTCTCATGCCTACAACTTATTAGAGAAATATCCACGACATTCTGTGTAAGTCATTTGCTGTTTTTTTGCTTGAACGCAGGCTTAACACTTTGAAAAATGCTTTCTTCCTAGGTCCTTTTTCATGCTTGTCTACCTCATTGAAACATTGCCTGACAAAGATGAAAGAAACTTCAGGGTTTTCCAAGCCAACTGTACATGCTGCCTTTTATAGGGCGTTAGGAAAAAAACCAGCATCTTGGAACTCCCCAGCACCCAGTATAGCTGGGGAATTTCTTAAATTACCCACATGCAACTGTTTCATGAATTTGTATTTGGAGAACACTGAGCTAGTCCAAACCCCACCTTTCATAGTTAAGAGAATTAAGAGACAAGAGTGAAAACAGCTCACAGAAAAGAACATTGCAATATCATAATGGCAAGAAGAAAAAAAAATACCCAGGTCACTGGGTAATATGCTTCTAAAAGAGCCCAAGATTCTCAAGAGAAAATGGATGAGACAGGAAATTCCTTGAATGCACCTCACTTATCTGACCGACTCACTGGGCCTTGAGATGACCCACCGAGCTATCGTTGCTCATTCAACCTTCGCTGGTCCAAGCACCGCGGAACCTGTGCTGAGAGTGGTCACCCTGTGACCCGCCGGGTGCCGAGGCGGAGCAAGGACGCCCTCGCACGGGGCTTTACCCCGGGTGGCGGGCCGCTGGAGCCCGCCGCCCCTGCGCTTCATCGCCCACTGCTGCCGCTCCGCTGGGACCGGCGCTGGAGGAGCCGCTGGCAGAGGCGGGGGCCCGGGTCCCCGCACTGGCAGCGCAGCCGGCCTCGGGGCCCACGGAAACTGCAGGCCCCTGCAGACTCTCCACCTCTCTGAGTGCGCGCCGCCCTCTCTGCTCCTCTCTGGTTTGTCTCGGAAGTGAAGTTGCTCAGACGCGTCCGACTCTTTGTGACCCATGGACTGTAGCCCACCAAGCTCCTCCCTCCATGGGATTCTCCAGGCAAGAGTACTGGAGCGGGGTGCCATTTCCTTCTCCAGGGAATCTTTCCGACCCAGGGATGAAACCCGGGTCCTTCGCACTGCAGGCAGACGCTTTAACCTCTGCACCACCAGGGAAACCCTTGTCTTAGCTCTCTTTTTCCTCGACCGTTTGAGAAATTAATCCCTTTGTACGTCTTCAAAGTTTGAAAGTCTTGAGTTCCCCTGAAGAAATTCAGTGTAAAGACAATTTGTTTATAAATAAGGCCTTATTAAATTCTCAGCCTCAACTTCCTCATGGGCAAAATGGAGAGCTTAACCATGAGCGAGGTATTCGGTCACCAGTACAAGTCACTAATATTAACCTGACAACTGCTGAGGGATCCAGGTTATTCCTAATTATTAATAATCACTTCTCATTAAACCAACAATTTTGATAAAGAAGTGTTTTTCTTATGAAAGTTTCCACATCCCTCTACCATATTCAAAAACAAATATGCTCAGCTTGCAGAATTTGCAGCTTTTAATCTGTTTTCCAAAAGCATCCCGTGTTAGAAGTGTATATTTCTTCAGTGTATTTATCACAGTGTGTTGTAATTAGTCGTTTTTAGGTCCTTCTCTTTACCAGGTTTCGAACTCCTCAAGGCCAATGCCATGATGTATTCATCTCTGCATCCCTGAGAGCCTAACGCCATGCCTGGCCTTGCTGTTCAGAAGATGCTTGCTGAATGAATGAAGAAAAGGTCTCGGGCGTAAGAAGACAACGGTAGCCATGACAGCCAGCAGGGAACCCCTGGCTTGAAAATCATTATTCCGTTTTTGAGTTTCAGTTTTCCAAGTTACAAGGGAATGAGAATCAGCTTTGTCCTCTTCCTGTCTGCCTTGTAACTCACACTGCTGTGGGTTAGAAACCTTGGCAGGGATGAGGCAAGAAGGCATTCTGTCAAACTTGGCAACTTGCTATAAATTTGAAAAACAGGTCTATTCCGTTTAAAAAAATAAAAAAAGAGGCAATCTGGGCTTCCCTTCTCTTTATTGGAGTCAGAGAGTTACAACATCTTTTTCAGGCTTCATTTTACTCCCCTCTGTTATAAGAGAAAAGGGAAATCACCTTCGATGGGGATTTATTTTAAGCTGGTGCTCTACAGCAATGTGGCATTTGCTGCAAAGGAAATTGTTTATTAAAAAAAAACCTCTGTAGACTTTAGACACACTGCATGGACTTTTTGGTTTAATGGTGGCCCCCATGAAGGTACAATTGATCTATACATTCATCCAACAAATAATTGTTAAGGACCCAGTAAATGAAGCCAAGGTTTTTCTTTACAGTTAGTTTTGGAGATAAGGCATGAGGTAAGCAGAAAAATCTTCCTGGTCTGTGGAGCTTTAGCAGATATTTAATTCTCCTTTGCCGTTGTAGAGTCAGCAGCTGTTACAGATCAGCTTCTAGAATCCCTCAGGAGTCTTATCTTCAGGCCCTAGCAGGTAAGCGTGGGCTGCCTCGAAGATTCCAGGGGAGAAAGAGCAGAGGTCGCCTGCTGTACCTCACAAGCTCCACCCTAAATGCATTCCTGCTCATCTTGTTGACTCTGAAACTGAACTCAATAGAGCCTGCCCACTTTGATTTGCTCTTTTCTGTTAATGATTTCCAAAAGGTAACAGGAGAATAGAAAATAAAGGAACAAAAGAAGATACACCCAAAGTAGTTTTTAAGCGATTCATCTGGAAAGCTTATGCACAGCTGCCTGTGTGTCTGAAGGCCATTACCAGTTCCTGGAAGGATAATATCCCCACCTCCTATTCGCTGCATTTATCTTCTCTGCTTGGCAGGAGAAAACCATTCTGCTTTGCCTTGCAGGAGATCAGGGACCAATTTTCATCTCACCTGCTTTCATTCGCGCTCATACCACCACCTAGTAGGGCGCTGGGCATGTGGGGTTCAGTAAATATTTATACACTTTACTCAGTGGTGCTATTTTCCTGTGTACCAAAGAAAACAAGACAAAGTCACTTGAGTGAGAGAGCTCTGCAGCGGTGGCTAGGGCGATCTAGGCATCTGCGGCAGAGCAGCACACCGCAGCGGGCCAGAGCCCCCTCTTCAGGGTGAGTGTGACTCTTTCTGACCCAGTCAGTGCTCTTGCCCCAGCGCTCGCGATTCCTGGATGCCTTCTTGTGGAGCGTGGCAAAGGGCAGAATGACTCACTGGGGTCTGTCCGGACACTATGTGACCTCAGAAAAATTACACTGCTTGGTTGGACATTTATTTCTTTATCTGTGCAACTTGGAACAGATCGTCCCTAAGAATAGAATGGGTGAGGATTTCTCTTGGTACCAGTACCACTCTGTTGGCAGGTCCTGTCTGGAGCATGGTACTTTTAAAAGTTGGGAGGCCACACTTTGGCTCAGAAAATGAGTACAATGTCTGTTGTCTGGGTGGAAGGATGAGTTTGCAAATTGACGGTTGTGCGTACACCAGCTGTGTTCTTCCTAGGTGTGTGGCCATGGACACATTACTAAATCGATTTTCACATATGTAAATGAGTATAACATTAATATCTACTTTGCAAAGTTGAAATGAGAATTAAATATGATGATCCATACACAGCACTTCGTACAGGGACTGGATCATGGTATGCACCCAGTAATTGTTACCTGAGGTCATTTTTGTTGCTGTTAATGTCACAGCCTGCCGAGCAGAAAATGTGGGCTCGGTCCCTGGGTTGAGAAGATCCTCTGCAGAAGGAAATGGCAAACAACTCCCTTATTCTTGCCTGGGAAATCCCAAGGACAGAGGAGCCTGGTGGGCTATAATCCATGTGTTGCAAAAGACGTGACTGGAGACGATTAGCAACTAAAACAACAAACAAAAGATCTCTTTCAGCTCTGATATTTAATTACAAGGAGCCAGGAATTGCACTTGATGGAAAGCGGTGGGTCAGCCCGGGCTTCCCTGGTGGTTAAGACTGTAAGGAATCCACCCGCGATGCAGGAAACGGAGGTTCACTCTCTGGGTTGGGAAGATCCTGGAGAAAGGGAAAGGCTACCCATTCTTGTATTCTTACCTGGAGATCCCATGGACAGAGGAGCCTAGTGGGCTGCAGTCCATGGGGTCTCAAAGAGCTGAACATGACTGAAGCGACTTGGCACATGCCAGGGCAGCCTAGGGGCATGCACTGAAGTGTCTGATTTGGGATAATCTAAGTGTCATTAGTGGTTTGACATGGTGTCGGGAGCGATCGTTCCGCATAGGAGGCTTGAAGAAGTAAGTGCTGTTTCTATATCAAGTGGACTTCCAGGTAATGATTAATACAGCTGGGATTCAGTCTTCTTTGTGCTTTTCATTTATTTATGAATTCTCTAGTTAGTCCATCCTAAAGGAGATCAGTCCTGAGTGTTCATCGGAAGGACTAATGTTGAAGCTGAAACTTCACTACTTTGGCCACCTGATGCGAAGAGCTGACTCATTTGAAAAGACCCTGATGCTGGGAAAGATTGAGGGCGGGAAGAGAAGGGCTTCACAGAGGGTGAGATGGTTGGATGGCATCACCGACTCAATGGACATGAGTTTGGGTAAACTCCGAGAGTTGGTGACAGACAGGGAGGCCTGGTGTGCTGCGGTCCATGGGGTCACAAAGAGTCGGACACGCCTGAGCGAGCGCACTGAACCGATGGTGAATTAGAGACTCTGCTGTAGGTGCTGGAGTCCAGTTCAGCTCAGTTCAGTCGCTCAGTCGTGTTCGGGTGCTGGAGATGCGGTGGTAATTGAAGTGGACAAGATTCCTGCTCTCAAACAGTTTAATTCTGGTAAGTGCAACAGGCAAAAAATAAGTAAACAGATGAAGGTCAGTCTCAGATCATGATGGGTGGACAGAGGAGCCTGGTGGGCTATAATCCATGTGTTGCAAAAGACGTGACTGGAGACGATTAGCAACTAAAACAACAAACAAAAGATCTCTTTCAGCTCTGATATTTAATTACAAGGAGCCAGGAATTGCACTTGATGGAAAGCGGTGGGTCAGCCCGGGCTTCCCTGGTGGTTAAGACTGTAAGGAATCCACCCGCGATGCAGGAAACGGAGGTTCACTCTCTGGGTTGGGAAGATCCTGGAGAAAGGGAAAGGCTACCCATTCTTGTATTCTTACCTGGAGAATCCCATGGACAGAGGAGCCTAGTGGGCTGCAGTCCATGGGGTCTCAAAGAGCTGAACATGACTGAAGCGACTTGGCACATGCCAGGGCAGCCTAGGGGCATGCACTGAAGTGTCTGATTTGGGATAATCTAAGTGTCATTAGTGGTTTGACATGGTGTCGGGAGCGATCGTTCCGCATAGGAGGCTTGAAGAAGTAAGTGCTGTTTCTATATCAAGTGGACTTCCAGGTAATGATTAATACAGCTGGGATTCAGTCTTCTTTGTGCTTTTCATTTATTTATGAATTCTCTAGTTAGTCCATCCTAAAGGAGATCAGTCCTGAGTGTTCATCGGAAGGACTAATGTTGAAGCTGAAACTTCACTACTTTGGCCACCTGATGCGAAGAGCTGACTCATTTGAAAAGACCCTGATGCTGGGAAAGATTGAGGGCGGGAAGAGAAGGGCTTCACAGAGGGTGAGATGGTTGGATGGCATCACCGACTCAATGGACATGAGTTTGGGTAAACTCCGAGAGTTGGTGACAGACAGGGAGGCCTGGTGTGCTGCGGTCCATGGGGTCACAAAGAGTCGGACACGCCTGAGCGAGCGCACTGAACCGATGGTGAATTAGAGACTCTGCTGTAGGTGCTGGAGTCCAGTTCAGCTCAGTTCAGTCGCTCAGTCGTGTTCGGGTGCTGGAGATGCGGTGGTAATTGAAGTGGACAAGATTCCTGCTCTCAAACAGTTTAATTCTGGTAAGTGCAACAGGCAAAAAATAAGTAAACAGATGAAGGTCAGTCTCAGATCATGATGGGTGCTGGGAATGCAGTTACACAGTCGCGTGGCCGTGTGTACCAGACAGTGGGTGCTCAGCAAAGGCTTCTGCGGGAGCAAGTACCTGAGCCGAATGCTGATTCGTAGGTAGGAATCAGCTACTTGAGGATATGAGGAAAGCTGTTTCTTGGGGACAGCGGGCCCTCATGCAGGAACTTGTAATCAAGGAACAGAGAGCAGCGCAGTGTGGCTGGGGCAGAGTTAGCTCGGAGAAGAATGATGAGCGCTGAGACGGAGAGAATTGGCGGGTCTGATGGTTTGGGGCATCAGAGGTCCTGGTTAGAAGTTGATTCCACTCCAAATGTACGGAGGAGCCATTTGCATGCTGTCAGAAGGGAAGTGCTCTGGTTTCTTTGTGGCAAACGGATGCTGGTGGACAAAAGCAGAATCAGTCCAATCAGCCGACCCTAATCCAGCTAAAAGCTGGAAGGGGTTGGAAGGTGGAGAGAATGGCTAGACGGGCTGTGTAGCAGAGGCGGAGGCGAAGAGACCGGCTTCCAAGAGTG
This sequence comes from Madoqua kirkii, assembly GCA_006408675.1. Classification (NCBI taxonomy): domain Eukaryota; kingdom Metazoa; phylum Chordata; class Mammalia; order Artiodactyla; family Bovidae; genus Madoqua; species Madoqua kirkii. The sequence continues at coordinate 4,541 of SJYC01048950.1, read as the reverse complement.
CGAATCGTCTTACTAGCGTGACACCTGCCCCGTATCTGGAAGCTTCTTTAAGGCCCCGGGCCCACTGTCTCCACGAGCATCTCCCTTCGTCTGTGGCTATGCTGCCTGGTGCTCTGGAGGCCTGAGTCAGCGCGGCTTTCTCTGAGCCTTCGTCCTGGAAAAAGCTCTTCATGCGGCTCCCGCACTGAGAAGCGGGTCGGTGGGCGGCGCCGAAACAAACTCCACGCTGCTCTCCCGGAGGCGCCGGCGTGATTTTTGTTGTTCCACAAGAAACTGCTTCAAGTTCACAGCAAGTGGTCAAATACCCACTAAGACTCTGCTTGTTAGCGGAGCAGCATGAAGGAGCCTCGGTTTTTAAGCCACAGTGAAGGCGGCGTGAAGTCCCGGGGCCTGGGGCCTCCGCTGCCTGACTCGCCCGAGCGCTGGGCTCCCGCGCCCCGACCTTCCCTGGGAGCCAGAGGTCGCCTCTGTCAGTTCGCAGGGACTGACTTCCTCGGCAGGAACGGCGGTCCTGCCTGGCGGCGCCTCGGCTCTGCGTCTGCCGCTCCCCAGGAGGGGTGGGGGGCCCGGCCTCCGCCTCTCGCGCAGACGGACGGCGCGGCCCTCCCGCTGCCGACCTCCCACCTGCCACCCGCGCAGCGCGGCGGACCGGCTGCTCCAGCCCCGCTTGACCTGCATCACCAGCAGCCTGGCTGTTTCTTGGTATGGAATGTATAATCGGAATTTTCTGGAACTGGTGAGAATGTCACACAATGACTGCTTTATATCTGACTTCTTTTACTCAGCATAAATATTTCAGATTTATCCATTCGTATATTGATAGGCCTTTCGATGGGTGAGTAGTAATTCACTGTGTTTCTGTGTGTCTGTGTGTGTGTGTACCACAGTTCATCCACTGACCATTTTGTGGACATCTGGACTGTTTTCTAGTCTTAGGCTCTTACCAGTAAAGAGACTATGAATATCTGTGTACAGTGTTTACGTGCACACTTTATTTCTCTTGAATAAAAACCCAGGAATGAAATGTCAGCGTCATATTGGTAGGCATATGTTTCACTTTTAAAAAAACTGAAAAATGTTTTCCAAAGAAGTTTTACCATTTATCATCAGTCGTGCATAAAATGTCCAGCTGCTCCGTGTCATCCCACACACTCGATGTGGCCAAAAACTGGTGTGGTCACGCTGCCCAGCTCTGGTGACACACATTTACAGTTCGTGATCCACTGGAAAAGAGAAATCAAGCATCTCCTTTTTGATACCATGTGTAAAACATCAGAGATAATCCTACCAACGTGCCAATCACCGTCCTGTGATGTTCTTTACCAAGAGAGGAGAAATATACCCATGGGAATTTCCACTGTGGCCACAGAAAATAGGGGAGAGGAAGTTCCTCAAAGCTTGGAAGGCTATTACCCGTGTAAGAGAGGGAAGGGATCTAGGCCAGCAGGACAGTAGATGTTACAGTGTCTCCTCAAGCCTAAGGAGGAAGTTTGAGGGAGAGAATAAGCAGCCACTCCAGTCAAGCTCATGAGTGATCCACAAGCTGGCCACGTAAACCGGCTTTCTCTGTCCGTAAAGACCAGCATAAGGAGGGGAAGGCGGGTGCTCAAGTTGAAAGACTGAAGGAAGGACCCTGTGTGATCACCCAGCAGTGGTCAGTAGGTGGTGACAAATATTCCTGGGAATAATTTTCTGAATAATTTTCTGAGCCAAGGGATAAACCAAGACAGCAGCTTTTTAGTATGCCCTGAACGCTTGAGAGTGCCCGCTGGGAATTCATACTTTTACACACAACTTATGACTTTTAGTTATGATTATAGGATTCTATCAGTGGATCATTTACATTGAGTTCAGTTCAGTTGCTCAGTCATGTTGACTCTGTGACCCCATGGACTGCTGCTTGCCTGAAAGACTGAAGGAAGGACCCTGTGTGATCACCCAGCAGTGGTCAGTAGGTGGTGACAAATATTCCTGGGAATAATTTTCTGAATAATTTTCTGAGCCAAGGGATAAACCAAGACAGCAGCTTTTTAGTATGCCCTGAACGCTTGAGAGTGCCCGCTGGGAATTCATACTTTTACACACAACTTATGACTTTTAGTTATGATTATAGGATTCTATCAGTGGATCATTTACATTGAGTTCAGTTCAGTTGCTCAGTCATGTTCGACTCTGTGACCCCATGGACTGCTGCTTGCCAGGCCTCCCTGTCCATCACCAACTCCCGGAGTTTAAGATGTGTATAAGAGACAGTCTTTCTGGAATGCCCTTTCCCACCTAACATGGAAAATAAAACCCTACTCAAAATTTAAAGCCTCAAAATCTAAAAATTCATAGATTTCCCTGACCTTCCCTTCATTTTCATATTTAAACTCTAAATAGTCTTTGTCATTTTAAGTTTTACAGATGTGTTTAAATGTTCACCAACAATAATGTGTAGCATAGAATTTAGGAGAAAAGTATCTGGAATATAATTTAATTTTTAGGACTTCCAAGTATATGTATAAATTAATTTGTATAATAATAGTATCACTAACAACAAGCACTTTGCAACATCTTCAGTCACCAAGTCATGTCCAACTCTTTGTAACCCCATAAACTGCAGCATGCCAGGATTCCCTATCCTTCACTATCTCCTGGAGTTTGCTCAAATTTCCCAGGTGAGGCTAGTGGTAAAGAACCCGCCTGCCAATGCAAGAAATGTAGGAGACTCGAGTTTGATCCCTGGGTTGAGAAGATTACCTGGAGTAGGAAATAGCAACCCACTCCAGCATTCTTGCCTGGAGAATCCCATGAACAGAGGAGCCTGGAGGGCTTATGGCCCTTGGAGTTGGAAAGAGTCGGACACGGCTGAAGTGACTTAGAACACACACACATGCAAACTGAGTCGGTCATGCCACCTAACTGTTTTACCCTGTCAACCATTTCTCCCCTTGGCTTCAGTATTTCCCAGGAATAGGGTCCTTTCCAGCTCTTTGCATCAGGTGGCCAAAGTATTGGAGCTTCAGCCTCAGTATCAGTCCTTCCAATGAATATTCAGGACTGATTTCCTTTAGGATTGACTGGATGGATCTTCTTGCCATCCAAAGGATTCTCAAGAGTCTTCTCCAACACAATTTGAAAGCATCAATTCTTTCATGTTCAGCTTTCTTTATGGTCCAACTCTCAGATCTGTACGTGACTATTGGAAAAACTATAGCTTTGGCTAGATGAACTTTTACTGGCAAAGTGATGTCTCTGCTTTTTAATGTGCCGTGTAGGTTTGTCATAGTTTTCCTTCCAAGGTGCAAGCATCTTTTAATTTCGTGGCAACATACTGGGTAAAACATTTGTAGCTCTCATTAAAAAAAAATAAATTGAAGGGTTCTTAAATCTCCATTCAATACATGATGAAAATGATTTAGAGAGAGAATGAATGCTATAGCCAACTTGTGGAAAATTATTCATTAGCTGGCAAGTAGTAGCTCTAGGGTCTGAACCTGCTCTAAACAGCACCAAAGCCTATATACTTTTCACCACTTTTTATTGCTCCTCTAGAATCCAAATGTGGCTTCTTCAAATACTATACACATAGATTGGTTCAAGATGGCAGAGCAGAAGGCATGTGCTTACCTCCTCCAATCAAAATCACAACTAGCTGTTGAACCACCACCATAGAGAGGATGCTGGAACCCACCAAATATTTACACATATATTCTTGTGGAATTGAAATTTTGCAATCATGAGTTTTTTTATAAAAGAGAAACAAGAGGTCCAGGGTTAGAAAGATTTGAAAATGCTATACATAGGATGGAGTGGCTAAAAGCCAAGGGATGCAGGTGCCCTCCAGAGGCTGACAAGATGAAAGAACAAATTCTCTCTAGAGCAGGGATCCCCAACCCCTGGGCCTGGCCTGTTTGGAATCAGGCTGCACAGAAGGGGGTGAGTAGTGGGTGAAACTGAAACTATCCTTCCACCCCCATCCAAGAAATACGGTCTCATGAAATGGGTCTCTGGTGCCCCAAAAGGTTGGGGACCATTGCCTACAGAATCACAAAGAACTCATAAGATATCTTGATACTAGTCCAATAAAGCCTGTCATTTCTGACCTCCAGAATTTTAAGATAATAAATTTGTGTTGCTTTAAGCTACAAAGCTTGTAGCATTTATTAGGGGTAAACAATTCTTAGAGCGACTACTGTGTATAGGAGACTAATTCTCCTTTTCCTCCACAACACATGGGCAAAATTTTGTTATTCTGTTCCCAAAACTAGTCTCAGACTCTAGTGTGACTTAGAAAATTTTTAATCCTTCAAAGTTGTACTGATCATATGAGCTGAAGCACTACAATTTAAAAAAACAATTGTTATGAAATGAAAAATGTTTCCAGTAGTTTATATAATTTTCAGAAAATAATTTACACCTGAAATCAACAACATTGTAAATCAATTAAGTCCAATAATATTTTTTAAATAATATACAAATATTTAAAAAATAATTTTAGGGAGGTGAAGCACAGTAAAGAATATAAAATATTTCCAAGGCTTATTAAGGGTTTTGTC
>SJYC01048948.1:31-32122 GCA_006408675.1 Madoqua kirkii | reverse complement strand
CTCAGTTCAGTCGCTCAGTCGTGTTCGGGTGCTGGAGATGCGGTGGTAATTGAAGTGGACAAGATTCCTGCTCTCAAACAGTTTAATTCTGGTAAGTGCAACAGGCAAAAAATAAGTAAACAGATGAAGGTCAGTCTCAGATCATGATGGGTGCTGGGAATGCAGTTACACAGTCGCGTGGCCGTGTGTACCAGACAGTGGGTGCTCAGCAAAGGCTTCTGCGGGAGCAAGTACCTGAGCCGAATGCTGATTCGTAGGTAGGAATCAGCTACTTGAGGATATGAGGAAAGCTGTTTCTTGGGGACAGCGGGCCCTCATGCAGGAACTTGTAATCAAGGAACAGAGAGCAGCGCAGTGTGGCTGGGGCAGAGTTAGCTCGGAGAAGAATGATGAGCGCTGAGACGGAGAGAATTGGCGGGTCTGATGGTTTGGGGCATCAGAGGTCCTGGTTAGAAGTTGATTCCACTCCAAATGTACGGAGGAGCCATTTGCATGCTGTCAGAAGGGAAGTGCTCTGGTTTCTTTGTGGCAAACGGATGCTGGTGGACAAAAGCAGAATCAGTCCAATCAGCCGACCCTAATCCAGCTAAAAGCTGGAAGGGGTTGGAAGGTGGAGAGAATGGCTAGACGGGCTGTGTAGCAGAGGCGGAGGCGAAGAGACCGGCTTCCAAGAGTGCGAATCGTCTTACTAGCGTGACACCTGCCCCGTATCTGGAAGCTTCTTTAAGGCCCCGGGCCCACTGTCTCCACGAGCATCTCCCTTCGTCTGTGGCTATGCTGCCTGGTGCTCTGGAGGCCTGAGTCAGCGCGGCTTTCTCTGAGCCTTCGTCCTGGAAAAAGCGTCTTCATGCGGCTCCCGCACTGAGAAGCGGGTCGGTGGGCGGCGCCGAAACAAACTCCACGCTGCTCTCCCGGAGGCGCCGGCGTGATTTTTGTTGTTCCACAAGAAACTGCTTCAAGTTCACAGCAAGTGGTCAAATACCCACTAAGACTCTGCTTGTTAGCGGAGCAGCATGAAGGAGCCTCGGTTTTTAAGCCACAGTGAAGGCGGCGTGAAGTCCCGGGGCCTGGGGCCTCCGCTGCCTGACTCGCCCGAGCGCTGGGCTCCCGCGCCCCGACCTTCCCTGGGAGCCAGAGGTCGCCTCTGTCAGTTCGCAGGGACTGACTTCCTCGGCAGGAACGGCGGTCCTGCCTGGCGGCGCCTCGGCTCTGCGTCTGCCGCTCCCCAGGAGGGGTGGGGGGCCCGGCCTCCGCCTCTCGCGCAGACGGACGGCGCGGCCCTCCCGCTGCCGACCTCCCACCTGCCACCCGCGCAGCGCGGCGGACCGGCTGCTCCAGCCCCGCTTGACCTGCATCACCAGCAGCCTGGCTGTTTCTTGGTATGGAATGTATAATCGGAATTTTCTGGAACTGGTGAGAATGTCACACAATGACTGCTTTATATCTGACTTCTTTTACTCAGCATAAATATTTCAGATTTATCCATTCGTATATTGATAGGCCTTTCGATGGGTGAGTAGTAATTCACTGTGTTTCTGTGTGTCTGTGTGTGTGTGTACCACAGTTCATCCACTGACCATTTTGTGGACATCTGGACTGTTTTCTAGTCTTAGGCTCTTACCAGTAAAGAGACTATGAATATCTGTGTACAGTGTTTACGTGCACACTTTATTTCTCTTGAATAAAAACCCAGGAATGAAATGTCAGCGTCATATTGGTAGGCATATGTTTCACTTTTAAAAAAACTGAAAAATGTTTTCCAAAGAAGTTTTACCATTTATCATCAGTCGTGCATAAAATGTCCAGCTGCTCCGTGTCATCCCACACACTCGATGTGGCCAAAAACTGGTGTGGTCACGCTGCCCAGCTCTGGTGACACACATTTACAGTTCGTGATCCACTGGAAAAGAGAAATCAAGCATCTCCTTTTTGATACCATGTGTAAAACATCAGAGATAATCCTACCAACGTGCCAATCACCGTCCTGTGATGTTCTTTACCAAGAGAGGAGAAATATACCCATGGGAATTTCCACTGTGGCCACAGAAAATAGGGGAGAGGAAGTTCCTCAAAGCTTGGAAGGCTATTACCCGTGTAAGAGAGGGAAGGGATCTAGGCCAGCAGGACAGTAGATGTTACAGTGTCTCCTCAAGCCTAAGGAGGAAGTTTGAGGGAGAGAATAAGCAGCCACTCCAGTCAAGCTCATGAGTGATCCACAAGCTGGCCACGTAAACCGGCTTTCTCTGTCCGTAAAGACCAGCATAAGGAGGGGAAGGCGGGTGCTCAAGTTGAAAGACTGAAGGAAGGACCCTGTGTGATCACCCAGCAGTGGTCAGTAGGTGGTGACAAATATTCCTGGGAATAATTTTCTGAATAATTTTCTGAGCCAAGGGATAAACCAAGACAGCAGCTTTTTAGTATGCCCTGAACGCTTGAGAGTGCCCGCTGGGAATTCATACTTTTACACACAACTTATGACTTTTAGTTATGATTATAGGATTCTATCAGTGGATCATTTACATTGAGTTCAGTTCAGTTGCTCAGTCATGTTCGACTCTGTGACCCCATGGACTGCTGCTTGCCAGGCCTCCCTGTACATCACCAACTCTTGGAGCTTACTCAAACTCATGTCCATTGCGTCAGTGATGCCATCCAATCATCTCATCCTCTGTCATCCCCTTCTCCTCCTGCCTTTAATCTTTCCCAGCATCAGGGTCTTTTCAAATGAGTCAGCTCTTCTCATCAGGTGGCCAAAGTATTGGAGTTTCAGCTTCCAATCAACACTCAGGACTGATCTCCTTTAGGATGGATTGCCTGGATCTCCTTGCAGTCCAAGAGACTCTCAAGAGTCTTCTCCAACACCACAGTTCAAAAGCATCAATTCTTCAGTGCTCAGCTTTCTTAAGAGTCCAACTCTCACATCCATACATGACTACTGGAAAAACCATAGCCTTGATGAGATGAACCTTTGTTGGCAAAGTAATGCCTCTGCTTTTTAATATGCTGTGTAGGTTGGTTGTAGCTTTTTTTCCAAGGAGTAAGTGTCTTTTAATTTCATTTAATTGCAGTCATCAATTGCAGTGATGTTGGAACCCCAAAAAATAAAGTCAGCCACTGTTTCCACTGTTTCCCCATCTATTTGTCATGAAGTGATGGGACTGGATGCCATGATGTTAGTTTTCTGAATGTTGAGCTTTAAACCAACTTTTTCACTCCCCTCTTTCACTTTCATCAAGAGGCTCTTTAGCTCCTCTTCACTTTCTGCCATGAGGGTGGTGTCATCTGCATATCTGAGGTTATTGATATTTCTCCCAGCAATCTTGATTCCAACTTGTGCTTCATCCAGCCCAGCGTTTCTCATGATGTACTCTGCATAGAAGTTAAATAAGCAGGGTGACAATATACAGCCTTGACATACTCCTTTTCCTATTTGGAACCAGTCTGTTGTTCCATGTCCAGTTCTAGCTGTTGCTTCCTGACCTGCATACAGATTTCTCAAGAGGCAGGTCAGGTGTCTGGTATTTCCATCTCTCTCAGAATTTTCCACAGTTTATTGTGATCCACACAGTCAAAGGCTTTGTCATAAATAGCATTTACATAACATGGAATCTAATATGTTCAAGAACTATTTCATTACCCCCAATTAAAGCAAGCCCTAGCCCCGACATTCAGAAAGATTCTGTGTGTCATCTCTGTCTATGCCATTTTTTTTTTTTTACTGTTTTTAAGTCTGAAGCTCCTTCAAGAATGTGCTCAGTTCACGATGATATATGAAATGTTTAGTCTTCTCTGTACAGTTGATGATTCCAGTTCCAGTGACCGAGTTAGTGTGCAGATAGAAGTGTGAGTTTTTAGCCTGAGGTACTGTTTTGTCTTCTGTTTCTAGGAACCTGATCTTTCTTGTATTTTTGTCTTTAGTGTGAGATGACATTTTTAATGTTGATATTAGTGATATTTAATTACAGATCAGTGATGCTTTACAGCAACAAAGAAATTGCATGATTGGTATGGGATATTGGTATCTCTCAGGTGTTTCTGAACTTAAACCAGTTACATTGTTTCCAACACTTATGAGATTTGAGTAATTATTAGGGAGTATTTCAGTGAAAGGTAATGTGGGTGTTTGAATTCTGAATCAAAAATAAGATCACTTGAATTGCAGGGCTTCAGGTGTGCTGGCTTGGTGCTGAAGTGCTGAGTCTTTAGCTACACTGTACCCACCAGATTCCCCTCTCACTGAACCGCTGCAGTAGAGCTGCGAGCTGGCACGAGGCTCGTCTGCAAGCGCAGGCAGCTCTCCCAGTGCGTCTGCTCTCTAAAGCCAGGCGGCGGGGTCGTGGCTTGCATTGCTTGTTCTTTCTTTGCAAAAACTCCAAGGCTGGTTCCCTATCACCTGACAGAAACTCGCTTCATTCCAGGCAACGTGTTGGTGGCTGCACCGAGAGACGACAGGGACTGTGAAGATGAAGACACGCTATTCTGTAGGCTGACTTGCCTGAGGGACTCACTCACATTCATTCTTTCCCAAAGTAGAGCAGTTTCTTTGCTCTGAACCTGAGGCTGCCCTGAGTAAGAACAGCAAGTCAGGCCAGAAACAGGAGATGCTCTGCAAATGGGTCTCTCCAAGTGAGAGCGTCAGGAGGCTTCCAGGGCTCTCAGCAATACCTGATACCCCCGGGCTTGAATCGCCTCTGTGAACACCATCCAGCAGATCATGGAGAATTTCCAAATAAAAACTGAAAATAGCTACTATACCTTTCATACATTTCATGAACACATGGAGCGTTCTTGCTATCTTTATGACACGATGATTGAGCTAAATACTTGCTGAGGATATTTGTGCTCAAAACTGTGGCTGCAACTAGGGGAGTCTGTCTGCAAAGGTAGAAAGAGTCATTCCCTTACTGTTTAGGAGTGAAACCAGGATGAGCGCAGTCAGAGATTAACAGGAACAGAGTTACTGTGCTGTGACAGTGAGAACCTCAAACGGGCCCAGACACCGGGCGCATCTTCAGGCTGCGCTAGACTTTATGGCTGCCACCCACTCCTGTATTCTTTCCTGGAGAATCCCCACGGAGAGAGGAGCCTGGCGGGCTGCAGTCCACAGGGCTGCGAAGAGTCAGACACGACTGAGCGATGAACATTCCACTTTCACTTTCGGTAAATCATGTCCCTCTCTGGACTGCACATGCCTCATTTACAACATTAAAGTCTTACGCCGGCTGCGACAGACTGTGCAGAAATGTGGTGGAGAGGAGCTACCCCTCGCCAGAGGTCGGGGCAGTGGCCGACAGCAGCTAGCCCACACCAGAGGCCAGGGGCGTTGGCCGGGAGGAGATACCCCTCGTCCAAGATAAGAAAAACCCAAGTAAGATGGTAGCTGTTGCGAGAAGGCATCAGAGGGCAGACACACTGAAACCACAATCACAGAAAACTAGTCAATCTAATCACACTGACCACAGCCTTGTCTAACTCAGTGAAACCAAGCCATGCCTGTGGGGCAACCCAAGATGGGCGGGTCATGGTGGAGAGGGCTGACAGAATGTGGTTCACTGGAGAAGGGAATGGCAAACCACTTCAGTATTCTTGCCTTGAGAACCCCCATGAACAGTATGAAAAGGCAAAATGATAGGATACTGAAAGAGGAACTCCCCAGGTCAGTAGGTGCCCAATATGCTACTGGAGATCAGTGGAGAAATAACTCCAGAAAGAATGAAGGGATGGAGCCAAAGCAAAAACAATACCCAGCTGTGGATGTGACTGGTGATAGAAGCAAGGTCCTATGTTGTAAAGAGCAATATTGCAGAGGAACCTGGAATGTCAGGTCCATGAATCAAGGCAAATTGAAAGTGGTCAAACTGGAGATGGCAAGAGTGAACATCAACATTCTAAGAATCAGTGAACTAAAATGGACTGGAATGGGTGAATTTAACTCAGATGACCATTATATCTACTACTGCGGGCAGGAATCCCTCAGAAGAAATGGAGTAGTCATCATGGTCAACAAAAGAGTCCGAAATGCAGTACTTGGATGCAATCTCAAAAATGACAGAATGATCTCTGTTCGTCTCCAAGGCAAACCATTCACTCTCACGGTAATCCAAGTCTATGCCCCAGTCAATAAGGCCGAAGAAGCTGAAGTTGAATGGTTCTATGAAGACCTACCCTGCTTATTTAACTTCTATGCAGAGTACATCATGAGAAACGCTGGGCTGGAAGAAGCACAAGCTGGAATCAAGATTGCAGGGAGAAATATCAATAACCTTAGATATGCAGATGATACCACCTTTATGGCAGAAAGTGAGGAGGAGCTAAAAAGTCTCTTGATGAAAGTGAAAGAGGATGGTGAAAGAGTTGGCTTAAAGCTCAAGATTCAGAAAACTAAGATCATGGCATCTGGTCCCATCACTTCATAGGAAATGGATAGGGAAACAGTGGAAACAGTGTCAGACTTTATTTTTGGGGCTCCAAAACCAGTGCAGTTGGTGATTGCAGCCATGAAATTAAAAGACGCTTACTCCTTGGAAGGAAAGTTATGACCAACCTAATTAGTATATTAAAAAGCAGAGACATTACTTTGCAACAAAGTTCCATCTAGTCAAGGCTATGGTTTTTCCACTGATCATGTATGGATGTGAGAGCTGGACTGTGAAGAAAGCTGAGTGCCGAAGAATTGATGATTTTGAACTGTGGTATTGGAGAAGACTCTTGAGAGTCCCTTGGACTGCAAAGAGATCCAACCAGTCCATTCTGAAGAAGACCAGTCTGGGGTGTGCTTTGAAAGAAATGATGCTAAAGCTGAAACTCTAGTACTTTGGCCACCTCATGGGAAGAGTTGACTCATTGGAAAAGACTGTGATGCTGGGAGGGATTTGGGGCAGGAGGAGAAGGGGACGACAGAGGATGAGATGGCTGGATGGCATCACATACTCAATGGACATGAGTCTGAGTGAACTACAGGCGATGGCGATGGACAGGGAGGCCTGGTGCGCTGCACTTCATGGAGTCGGAAAGAGTCAGACACGACTGAGCGACTGAACTGAACTGAAATGATGAAGAGCTACAAGACCTTTTAGAAGTAACACACCCAAAAGATGTCCTTTTCATTATAGAGGACTGGAATGCAAAAGTAGGAAGACAAGAAACACCTGGGGTAAAAGGTACATTTGGCCTTGGAATATGGAATGAAGCAGGGCAAAGGCTAATAGATTATACAGTGAAAGTGAGAAGGAGTACGTCAAGGCTGTATGTTATCACCCTGCTTATTTAACTTCTATGCAGAGTACATCATGAGAAACGCTGGGCGGGAAGAAGCACAAGCTGGAATCAGTATTGCTGGGAGAAATATCAATAACCTCAAATATGCAGATGACACCACCCTTTTGGCAGAAAGTGAAGAGGAACTAAAAAGCCTCTTGATGAAAGTGAGAGAGGAGAGTGAAAAAGTTGGCTTAAAGCTCAAGATTCAGAAAATGAAGATCATGGCATCCGGTCCCATCACTTCATGGGAAATAGATGGGGAAACAGTGGAAACAGTGTCAGACTTTATTTATTTATTTATTTATTTAGGCTCCAAAATCACTGCATATGGTGACTGCAGCCTTGACATTAAAAGACGCTTACTACTTGGAAGAAAAGTTCTGACCAACCTAGATATCATATTAAAAAGCAGAGACATTACTTTGCCAATTAAGGTCCGTCTAGTCAAGGCTATGTTTTTCCCAGTAGTCATGTACGGATGTGAGAGTTGGACTGTGAAGAAGGCTGAACGCCGAAGAATTGATGCTTTTGAACTGTGGTGTTGGAGAAGACTCTTGAGAGTCCCTTGATGACTGCAAGGAGATCCAACCAGTCCATTCTGAAGATCAGTATGGGGTGTGCTTTGGAAGGAATGATGCTAAAGCTGAAACTCCAGTACTTTGGCAACTCCTGAGAAGAGTTGACTCATTGGAAAAGACTGTGATGCTGGGAGGGATTTGGGGCAGGAGGAGAAGGGGACGACAGAGGATGAGATGGCTGGATGGCATCACATACTCAATGGACATGAGTCTGAGTGAACTACAGGCGATGGCGATGGACAGGGAGGCCTGGTGCGCTGCACTTCATGGAGTCGGAAAGAGTCAGACACGACTGAGCGACTGAACTGAACTGAAATGATGAAGAGCTACAAGACCTTTTAGAAGTAACACACCCAAAAGATGTCCTTTTCATTATAGAGGACTGGAATGCAAAAGTAGGAAGACAAGAAACACCTGGGGTAAAAGGTACATTTGGCCTTGGAATATGGAATGAAGCAGGGCAAAGGCTAATAGATTATACAGTGAAAGTGAGAAGGAGTACGTCAAGGCTGTATGTTATCACCCTGCTTATTTAACTTCTATGCAGAGTACATCATGAGAAACGCTGGGCGGGAAGAAGCACAAGCTGGAATCAGTATTGCTGGGAGAAATATCAATAACCTCAAATATGCAGATGACACCACCCTTTTGGCAGAAAGTGAAGAGGAACTAAAAAGCCTCTTGATGAAAGTGAGAGAGGAGAGTGAAAAAGTTGGCTTAAAGCTCAAGATTCAGAAAATGAAGATCATGGCATCCGGTCCCATCACTTCATGGGAAATAGATGGGGAAACAGTGGAAACAGTGTCAGACTTTATTTATTTATTTATTTATTTAGGCTCCAAAATCACTGCATATGGTGACTGCAGCCTTGACATTAAAAGACGCTTACTACTTGGAAGAAAAGTTCTGACCAACCTAGATATCATATTAAAAAGCAGAGACATTACTTTGCCAATTAAGGTCCGTCTAGTCAAGGCTATGTTTTTCCCAGTAGTCATGTACGGATGTGAGAGTTGGACTGTGAAGAAGGCTGAACGCCGAAGAATTGATGCTTTTGAACTGTGGTGTTGGAGAAGACTCTTGAGAGTCCCTTGATGACTGCAAGGAGATCCAACCAGTCCATTCTGAAGATCAGTATGGGGTGTGCTTTGGAAGGAATGATGCTAAAGCTGAAACTCCAGTACTTTGGCAACTCCTGAGAAGAGTTGACTCATTGGAAAAGACTGTGATGCTGGGAGGGATTTGGGGCAGGAGGAGAAGGGGATGACAGAGGATGAGATGGCTGGATGGCAGCACTGACTCGACGGATGCGAGTCTGAGTGAACTCCAGGAGTTGGTGATGGACAGGGAGGCCTGGCGTGCTGCGATTCATGGGGTCGCAAGGAGTCAGACACGACTGAGCGACTGAACTGAACTCATCTGATACTAACAGTGGGGCATTGGTTCCCAATGTAATCGTGTTTCTGAAGACAGAGGTGATACAAAAGAAGGTTCTTCCTATTTTTCTCTTACCTGAGTTACCGAGCGCATCCTCTGTCCTGAGAGCTGGTCCTTGTCCAGTTAGCGCCCATTCTGACGGCCTCCGAATGACACCGGTGCCCTCGCTGCTGCCTGAGCTGACAGGCCCTGAATCTTCTCCTCCGTTCCCATCCGCATCTTAGTCTGGGAAACTGCATCCTGGCCTTCAGCCTCTTCTGAGCCAGAGGTGGCTAAGTCATCGAGTCTGACTGATGAAGCGTGAGGGCAGGTTTGGTGCGGTGACCTGGGGAAGTTCCTCTTCCTTCTTGTCTGCTCTCTCCCTGCGTATTCCTCTTCTAAGCATCCGCGTGGTGAGCTGGGCGCTGAGACAGGTGTGCGGCCTGGTTTCATGCTGAGCCTCTGAACCTGCTAGCCACCCTCTTCCAGACTTCCTGTTGCACGAAACAAACCAACAAAAAAGGCCCATTTCATCTTACAGTGCTGAAAACTGGGTTTTATGTTACTTGTATTTTAAACTATTCCTAACGGGTACAGCACACTATGAAGTAATATGTGCATATAAAACTTCTTCATTATTTGAGGATAATTGGTGCTGAAAAAGGCCACTTGATGTGAACCCATATATAGCATGGGCATCGACATCATGGTGAATAAAGACAAAATGTTTAATTGGGATTTAATCTTGGAAAATGCAACTAAAATTGATGAATATAATTTAATTAATACTTAACATTTAGCTTATAATTATAACTTCAGGCAATAAAACCATTGTGACTTCTTTTTAAACAGCTTCATAGAGGTAAAATTGGCATGTCACAGAATTTGCCCATTATGAATGTACACTTAGACAAATTTGAGTAAATTTACATAGCAGTATAATTATGCACATAATCCTGTTTTAGAACATTTTTCTCACCTTAAATTTTCCCTCATGCATGTTTTTAGCCAATTTATGCTCATACCGTTAGCCCCAGACAATCGCCAGTCAACTTTCTGCATCTCTACTGTACTGGAAAGTTGCGCGGGCATGTCTGACTCTGTGTGCCCCCGTGGACTGCAGCCCCCCAGGCTCCTCTGTCCATGGGATTCTCAGGCAAGAACACTGGAGTGGGTTGCCGTGCCTCCTCCAGGGGATCTTCCCGACCCAAAGATCAAACCCAGGTCTCCCACATTGCAGGCAGGTTCTTTACCCACTGAGCCACCAGGGAAGCCCAAGGTGCTTGTCTGCCGAAGCGCAGGACAATCTGCATCTATACACTGGCCTTTAATGGGTACATGTAATCTTAAAATATTTGGTCTTCCTATTCTCTAAAATGGTATGCTTCCCAGTTTCTATAAATCTTCAAAATTTTCCTTCGGAAATATTTTATAGCTTTCAATGTGCAGGTTTTACATTTTATTGTTAAAACTTTCAGAAGCACTTAAACCCTTTGGATGTGGTTTTGAACATAACTGTCTTAACTGAACATTCGGGTTTTTCCTAGCATACAGAAACGTAGTATGCACTCATCTTGCATTCTGGATCTTCCTGAGTTTGGTTATGGACTCTAGTTGGTTTAGGGTGAGTGCTTTAGAGTACTATGCATACAGGACCACAGAGTTTGCAAGTAAAGACAGTTTTCCTTCTTCCCTTTCTGGACACATGCCTATAATGCATTAGCTGACTTCACCTCTGAAAGGTCCGCCAAGGTCATCTCTGTCTGTTCTGCTCTCCGCTCATTGCTTCCTGACTCACGGGCCTTTCCTTCTGTAAAGCTTGTCTCCTCGAAGCTCTGTCTTAGGACACTTGCCCCTGGCGTCCCTTTTCCTTCACATTCTCCACGCAGACCTTTCATAGCTGCCTCCTTCCACCATTTTCACCCTTCAGATCTCAAGTCAGAAACCATCACTGCAAAGTGAATGTCCCTGCTCATCCTGGGGAAGTGTGGCATCTCTATAACTATTCTATATCATTCTGCAAACTATTTTCCTCAGAACACTTGCAACCCCAGAAGACTCTTCTCTTTCTGTTTATTTATGCTGCTTCCCCGCTCTAGCTTGAAAGCTGTTTCCTTAAAGGCAGCGGCCTTATCTGTGCTTTCCACTGCTCAGTCTCAGTGCCTGCCTCATATTAGGTGGATTTCTTCCTCTTTTTCCTTTTGCTGTATGGTTGACAGAAGAAAAAAAGAAAAATTAAAAGCATGCAAACAAAAACTATTCAAAAGACTGACTTCCATACATTAGTTCCTGCTGAAAAATGGACTGAAATTATCACGGGGATTAACTATCCTAAAGGGAAGAAAGGGCACTGAATGAAAGTAAGCTGGCGCCTTTTGGTTATGTGTTGGAGCTGTGACACAGTACCGGGTATAGAGATTCTTCGCATTCGCGCCGGGCCTGGGACCATTGTCGCGCACACTGTGGCGTCTGAGGGACTATTCAGTCTCATCTGTACAGATTCTTCTTGTGAGTTAGAGAATTAGGGGTTCGAGCCCTCCATCTGAAAGCTTCTGCGACGCTCAGCCCGGCTCGTGGGCGCGGGCCTGTGGCTGGGCCTCGGCTTTCCCACCTCTTTCCCTGTCGTCTCCTGTCTGCTCATTCCACCGTCGTGGGGTGAGACGCTGCAGAGCCAGCGGCGTGGACTCAGGGGAAGCACCCCGGGACAGGGCCGCGCTCCCCCCGGGCCCCGATCAGTCACTAGTGTCCTTGGTGTTGTTCTCTGGACCAGAAGCTCTGGGAATTCATCGCACTTTCCCTTCAGCTAGACGCCGCCGGAGTACCTGCCTCTCCGGATGTGTCAGGAAGGCTCTGTAATTAAACGGCTCCGCATTTCTGTTTGTCAGAGTGATGTAAAATAAGGGAGGACAATGTTTGCTGTGTGAAGCTCTGCCATAGAACCTTCAGGAAGGATTATATATCATCAGGCCTTTGACTCACAAAGGAAAATGCTCTGAAAGACAAACATCTTTAGTGTCAATTTTCAACTAGGAGAAAACTGAATGAAATGAAGTTTGACTTATGGAACAGTTTTCATAAGTTGTTTCAAATATAAGTCACAAGAAAGGTCACTTTGAGGAATGGCAGCAGATCAGATGAGATGGTCTTCATAACTTGAATAGAGCCCAGAGCTGACTTACTTCTCTGTGCCAGCGGGCCACGCCGTGGACTATGCTCAGTCAAGGAAGAACTGGGCTCATTAAACATTCGTGATTGCAGAGGGCTTCTATAGAAAGGGAGGCTAAAACTAGCTTGGAAAACACGAGGGCAGACTGGCTCTACCTTCATTTGCCTAAGCCCATCCCTGGAAAACAGTCCTTTCACCAAATTCTCCCTCACCTGCACTGTCATGGATACAGCTAAAAGCGGAGTGAAATATGGCCACCGGAATTCATTCCACCATATCAGAAACAGGCTATACAATTAACCCTGCCGTGCCGCGATGAGACAGTTTCACACGACGAACACTGTAAGAGTGTGTTTCTCAGAAACTCTGGTCGTGTGCACACTTGTTGATAAATATATATGATTAAGATGCCATCTCATCAGGCAGCCATGACTGGCTACTGTTGGTTCGAGATTCAGTTCGCAGCGTGGAAAGCTCATCTCAGACTCGTTCTTTAAGGGAGTTAGGATTTTCCAAGCCACCGTTTCCAAACGGTGTGCTTCTTTGTGCAGTTACAGGTTAAACGAATTCATGTTATTCCTCATCGCCTCCCCCCGATTCATAATCTCCAGTTTCCTGATACTCACAGTAACATGTAGGTTTGTTTCTGTTGTCTGACAGTTGATGAAGCGTTAAATAAAAAGAGATGACAAATAGCTCTCACTCCTGACTCACAACCTCAGCAAAGCAAAAATGAGTAAATCAGTCTTCCCTTGGAGAGGGGTGGCTAGGAGCTAGCAAGGCAAAATCCCTCCTCACATGAAAGCAAAAGCGGGCTTTCCAGTTTCCGCTCGTCAGCACCGCCGCTGGCCCCTGCCCTCAGGCCTGGGCATTAGCGCAGGGCGGTAGGAACCGCGTGCTTTCTGACTGATGGCATGCCGAGCCCTCAGGAGCGCGCCGAGCCGTCAGGAGCGCCGAGCCGTCAGGAGCGCGCCGAGCCGTCAGGAGCGCCGAGCCCTCAGGAGCGCGCCGAGCCGTCAGGAGCGCGCCGAGCCCTCAGGAGCGCGCCGGGCCGTCAGGAGCGCGCCGGGCCGTCAGGAGCGCGCCGGGCCGTCAGGAGCGCGCCGGGCCCTCAGGAGCGCGCCGGGCCGTCAGGAGCGCGCCGGGCCCTCAGGAGCGCGCCGGGCCGTCAGGAGCGCGCCGGGCCGTCAGGAGCGCGCCGGGCCGTCAGGAGCGCGCCGGGCCCTCAGGAGCGCGCCGGGCCGTCAGGAGCGCGCCGGGCCGTCAGGAGCGCGCCGGGCCGTCAGGAGCGCGCCGGGCCCTCAGGAGCGCGCCGGGCCGTCAGGAGCGCGCCGGGCCCTCAGGAGCGCGCCGGGCCGTCAGGAGCGCGCCGGGCCGTCAGGAGCGCGCCGGGCCGTCAGGAGCGCGCCGGGCCCTCAGGAGCGCGCCGGGCCGTCAGGAGCGCGCCGGGCCCTCAGGAGCGCGCCGGGCCGTCAGGAGCGCGCCGGGCCGTCAGGAGCGCGCCGGGCCGTCAGGAGCGCGCCGGGCCCTCAGGAGCGCGCCGGGCCGTCAGGAGCGCGCCGGGCCCTCAGGAGCGCGCCGGGCCGTCAGGAGCGCGCCGGGCCCTCAGGAGCGCGCCGGGCCGTCAGGAGCGCGCCGGGCCCTCAGGAGCGCGCCGGGCCGTCAGGAGCGCGCCGGGCCCTCAGGAGCGCGCCGGGCCGTCAGGAGCGCGCCGGGCCCTCAGGAGCGCGCC
This sequence comes from Madoqua kirkii, assembly GCA_006408675.1. NCBI lineage: Eukaryota > Metazoa > Chordata > Mammalia > Artiodactyla > Bovidae > Madoqua > Madoqua kirkii. The sequence goes on along the minus strand of SJYC01048948.1, from coordinate 17,970 downwards.
GGGCCGTCAGGAGCGCGCCGGGCCCTCAGGAGCGCGCCGGGCCGTCAGGAGCGCGCCGGGCCCTCAGGAGCGCGCCGGGCCGTCAGGAGCGCGCCGGGCCCTCAGGAGCGCGCCGGGCCGTCAGGAGCGCGCCGGGCCCTCAGGAGCGCGCCGGGCCGTCAGGAGCGCGCCGGGCCCTCAGGAGCGCGCCGGGCCGTCAGGAGCGCGCCGGGCCCTCAGGAGCGCGCCGGGCCGTCAGGAGCGCGCCGGGCCCTCAGGAGCGCGCCGGGCCGTCAGGAGCGCGCCGGGCCCTCAGGAGCGCGCCGGGCCGTCAGGAGCGCGCCGGGCCCTCAGGAGCGCGCCGGGCCGTCAGGAGCGCGCCGGGCCCTCAGGAGCGCGCCGGGCCGTCAGGAGCGCGCCGGGCCCTCAGGAGCGCGCCGGGCCGTCAGGAGCGCGCCGGGCCCTCAGGAGCGCGCCGGGCCGTCAGGAGCGCGCCGGGCCGTCAGGAGCGCCGAGCCCTCAGGAGCGCGCCGGGCCGTCAGGAGCGCGCCGGGCCGTCAGGAGCGCGCCGGGCCGTCAGGAGCGCGCCGGGCCCTCAGGAGCGCGCCGGGCCGTCAGGAGCGCCGAGCCGAGAGTCGGGGAGGAGACTGGGCCTCAGGGTGGGAGCAGCCTGCCACCGCGGGTGGCAGCAAGGCACAGAGAGCGATTCAGAGCGGGACTGGCCTCCTGTCTGCCATCCCATTTCGGGGCGTTGCCCGCGTGCCCAGGCCAGTCCTGCCTGAGCGCCGCTCCGCTGGCGCTTCCAGCTCCCTCGTGACCCGGATGCCCAGCACCAGGCCCTTCGGTACAAGCCACGCCGATCGATTCTACTAAAAAGGAGAAAGCACACATTCTGCACAGCGTGGCACAAGGTACCCCGTTAACAGAGCTGCTGGCGGGAGGCCGAGCAGCTCCCACGTGTCTCTCTTCCAAGAAGCTTTCCCTCGTTTGCCGGAGTCCGCCTGCCGTGAGGAATTTGCACGGAGTGGAGAGGGAGGCAGCGGGCATTGGCCTGCTGGTCGTCCAGGTGGCTCACGTGGACAGGATGTCTCACCCAGATCACCCTGCCTGGGGCACCCTCGAGGGCAGGCAGGGTGCTGGACACCAGCTCTGCTGTGTCCGTAAAGCCCAAACGGCTAGCAGGACTTGAAGCCTGGCTGGCTTAGCTTGACACAACGAAGCACGCCCGTTCCCACGCTCGGATTAGTTCTAGTCCTGTAGGATGACTGCAGGGCTAGGCTCCTCTTTCCTTCTGGAATTACTTTGAGGTCTCTGCAAGAAATTTAATCTACTCACACAGCTTCTCTCATTAAAGAAAAAAAACAAAAAACTGATCAGCTGCTAATTATTAATCTAGACAATTTCTTTCCAAATTCTCAGAGCTCTATCTCAACAATGTTTGTCCTCTTATGAACTTGCTGTGTTAAAATAAAAACCAATGAATTTTTAAAAATAACAGAAAAAACTCTATTTTAAAATTTGCTTTTGGGATTGATAAAGCCCAAGCTACTTCTTTTTTTGTTGTTATTTTGTAATAACGACTTTGTTATGTATGATTCACACACAGTAAAGTCTCCCGTTTAACACTGTACAGTTCAGTGGTTTTGAGTCTATTCACAGGGTTTTGCAGCCATACCACTATCTAATTCCAAAACATCTTCTTTTCCCCACCAAGAAACCCCATTAGCAGCTTCTCGCATTTGCCTTACCCCGGTCCCTGACAACCACTAATGTGCTTTCTGACTCAGTTCGTATAAGTCACATCATAAAAGATGTATATTTTGTGTCCAAATTCTTACATGTACTGTGTTTCAAAGTTTATCCATATCGTGGCAGATATCAGTACTCTGTTCCTTTCATAAAACCAAATGACGCTCCCCATGTCACATTTTGTTTACCTGCTTCTCAGTTGGTAGACATGAAGGCTGTCTCCATTTCTCTAATACTATGGATAATGGTTCTATGTGCCATTGGTGTGCACTCGTGGGCACGCTTTTGCGTGGACATACATTTACAGTTTTCTTAGGCAGATACCTGAAAATGGAATTCTGGGGTCATGTAACTCTATGTTTCAGTTTGGTGGAAAATGACAAGCCATTTTACATTTCTACCAACAATGAACAGGGGTTTAATTTCTCCACATCCTCATCAACATACTTCTTGTTCATCTTCTTAACTTCAGCCATGCCGTTGGGACTGAAGCGGTGTCTCATTGCTGCTTGATTTGCAGTTCCCTGGTGACTAATGATCTGGGGAATATTTTGTTGAGATACAGTTGGTGTGTGTATTATGTTTCAGATGCATGACACAGTGAGTCACACTTTTTGAAAGTGGTGCTCCCTCATACAGCGTTGGCCATACCCCCTGTGCTAGGCAGTGGTCCTTGCGGCGTCTTTATTTTATACACAGCAGTTTATGCATCTCAGTCCCCTACCGCTCTCCCGCCGCCCTGCTCTCCCACTCCCCGTTAGCAACCACTCTTTTCTTCTTCGTATCTATGGGTCCCTTTCTTTTTTGTTGGATTCACTGGCTTGTTTTAGTTTTAGATTCCACATATAAGTAATATCATAAGTATTTGTCTTTCTCTGACTCATTTCACTTAACATAATATCTTTATTACAAATGGCAAAATTTCACTATTTCTTATGGTTGTGTGGTATTCCTGTGTGTGTGTGTGTGTGTGTGTGTTTCCCATCTTCTTTATCCACTCATCTATTGATGGGCAGTTAGATTGTTTCTGTATCTTGACAGTTGTAAGTATCCATGCCGTTGGGACTGAAGCGGTGTCTCATTGCTGCTTGATTTGCAGTTCCCTGGTGACTAATGATCTGGGGAATATTTTGTTGAGATACAGTTGGTGTGTGTATTATGTTTCAGATGCATGACACAGTGAGTCACACTTTTTGAAAGTGGTGCTCCCTCATACAGCGTTGGCCATACCCCCTGTGCTAGGCAGTGGTCCTTGCGGCGTCTTTATTTTATACACAGCAGTTTATGCATCTCAGTCCCCTACCGCTCTCCCGCCGCCCTGCTCTCCCACTCCCCGTTAGCAACCACTCTTTTCTTCTTCGTATCTATGGGTCCCTTTCTTTTTTGTTGGATTCACTGGCTTGTTTTAGTTTTAGATTCCACATATAAGTAATATCATACAGTATTTGTCTTTCTCTGACTCATTTCACTTAACATAATATCTTTATTACAAATGGCAAAATTTCACTATTTCTTATGGTTGTGTGGTATTCCTGTGTGTGTGTGTGTGTGTGTGTGTTTCCCATCTTCTTTATCCACTCATCTATTGATGGGCAGTTAGATTGTTTCTGTATCTTGACAGTTGTAAGTAATGCTGCCCTGAACATCAGTTGCAATTTTAAGCATCTTTTCGTATATAGTTTTGGACATATATATATATATGGACATTTGTATATAGTTTTGGAGAAATAGCTATGAAATCCTTCACCCATTTTTAAGCAGAGCTTATTTATCTTCTTATTTGGGAGTTGAAAATTATTTATAAACTCTGAATAAAAGCTTATCAGATATATGATATGCAAATATTTTCTCCCATTCTATAGACTGTCTTCTCACTTTCTTGACAATGTTCTTGAAAGCACGTTTCTTTTTTTAAAATTCTGATTAAGTCTAATTTATCTTTTTAAATTTTTTTGTTTATGATGTTAGTGGTATGTTTAAGAAACCAATTCTTAACCTGAAATCTCAAAGATTTACAATTTTGTTCCCTTCTAAAAGTTTTTATAGTTTTCATTCTTCCACATACATCTAGGAGCCATGTTGAATACATTTCTGTATGTGTTAGAAAGAGAATTTATTTTCTTTTCTCCTGTCCGTCCTCATGTAGATATCCAGTAGACCAAGTATCCCTTGTTAGAAAGATCATTTTTAACCAAATTGTCTTGATATTCTTTGTCAAAAGTTATTTGACCACAAGAAAAAGGGCTTACTTCTGGTATAAAACAATTTCTTGTCCATTTTTCTTCTGAAAATACCTTGATTATGGAGTATAAGTTCAAGAGTGTCTTTCTTGAAAAACTCAAAACACATTCTCTGGACTAGACATTATTTATCTCTGGTACTCAAGTCTTATTTTAGGTTGTATTCTCCTAGAAGTAAATCTAAGAACAGAACCCAAGTGTGAGTTGATTATTTAGAAATTATAGGAAACATTGGTTAAGAGTGGAACAGAGACATACAGAAGGAAAAGAAGACAGTAAAGCTCAGGCGTTTCAAATCCAAAGAGATGATGCTGTGACAGTGCTGTACTCAGCATGCAGCACTGCATACTGGAAACTCAGCAGTGGCCACAGGACTGGAAAAGGTCAGCTTCCATTCCAACCCCAAATGCCAAAAAGTGTTCAAACTACTGCACAACAGCACTCATCTCACACACTAGCACAGTAATGCTCAAAATTCTCCAAGCAAGCTTTCAACAGCACGTGAACTGTGAACTTTCACATGTTCATCTGGATTTAGAAAAGGCAGAGAAACCCAATTGCCAACATACACTGGACCATCAATAAAGCATGAGAGTTCCAGAAAAACATCTATTTCTGCTTTGTTGACTATGCTGAAGCCTTTGACTACGTAGATCACAACAAACTAGAAAATTCTTAAAGAGATAGGAATACCGGACCAGCTGAGATGCCTCCTGAGAAATGTGTATGCAGGCTGAGAAGCAACAGTTAGAACCGAATGTGGAACAACAGACTGGTTCCAAATAGGAAAAGGAGTATGTCAAGGCTGTATATTGTCACCCTGCTTATTTAACTTATATGCAGAGTACATCATGAGAAATTCTGGGCTGGGTGAAGCACAAGCTGGAGTCAAAATTGCCAGGAGAAATATCAATAACCTCAGATATGCAGATGACACCACCTTATGGCAGAAAGTGAAGAGGAGCTAAAGAGCCTCTTCATGAGAGTGAAAGAAGAGAGTGAAAAAAGTTTGCATAAACTCAATATTCAGAAAACTAAGATCATAGCATCCGGTCCCATCACTTCATGGCAAATAGACAGGGAAACAATGGAAACCATGACAGACTTTATTTCGGGGGGCTCCAAAATCACTGCAGATGATGACTGCAGCCATGAAATTAAAAGATACCTGCTCCTTGGAAGAAAAGCTATGACCAACCTAGACAGCATATTACAAAGCAGAGACATTACTCTGCCAACAAAGGTCCGTCTCATCAAAGCTATGGTTTTTCTAGTAGTCACGTATGGATGTGAGAGTTGGACTATAAAGAGAGCTGAGCACTGAAGAATTGGTGCTTTTGAACTGTGGTGTTGCAGAAGACTCTTGAGAGTCCCTTCGACCACAAGGAGATAAAACCAGTCCATCCTAAAGAAAATTAATCCTGAATGTTCATTGGAAGGACTGATGAAACTGAAACTCCAATACTTTGGTCACCTTTTGTGAAGAACTGAGTCATTAGGAAAGATCCTGATGCTGGGAAAGATTGAAGGCAGAAGAAGGGGATGACAGAGGATGAGATGGCATCACCAACTCAATGGACATGAGCTTAAGCAAGCTCCAGGAATTGGTGATGAACAGGGAAGCCCGGCTTGCTGTGATCTATGGGGTCCAAAAAGTCAGACACGACTGAGCGACTGAACTGAACCTAGCTGAACTGAACTTTGGTTGCAAGTGGCAAAAACTAACTTCTTAAAACAAAGGAGAATTGTATTGGCTCATAGAATTGGACTATGGAAAGACGAGGGGGCAGCTGACCTTTGAAAGAACTGAAATTTGGACCTCAGTTACAATTATGATGTTTTTCTCTACTTTGTGGCTCTTTTATCTTCAGCTCGTCTAAGCAGAAGGAACATCTTTTCTGCTATTCTTGGCTCACCTTCTTTTAGCTGCACATTCGGAAAGAAATGAGCACTTCTCTGGCATCTACAATTTAAAACATCCCCAGGGAGCAGCGCACTTTGGCTCACTGTGATAGCAAGTCCTATGTCGACCATTCTGTCCTGAAGGGTGTTGCTCTGGCCTGGTTCATGGCCACTCCCCATTTCCAGAGGGCAGAGGCTGTTATCACATGAACAGGAGTAATGGCGGGCAGGGGGCCTTGCCAGGTGGTGCTAGTGGTAAACAACCCGCCTGCCAACGCAGGAGCCAAGAGACGCAGGTTCAGTCCCTGGATGGGAAAGTCACCTGGAGGAGAAAATGGCAACCCACTCCAGTATTCTTGCCTGGAGAATCCCAGGGACAGAGAGCCTGGTGGGCTACAGTCCAGAGGGTCACAGAGTCGGACACAACTTAGCACAATGATGGGAAGAGGCGAAGAGCCATTTCCCCCAGTTTCCCTCAGTTTCCCCCAGAGTCAGTCTCTCCCATCAGGAAGCCTCCATAAGGATTTTATCCTTATCCTTCAGAGGGCAGACAGAATGAACCGCAGTCACAGAAAACTAGTCAAATTGATCACATGGACCACAGCTTTGCCTAACTCAATGAAACTATGAGCCATGCTGTATAGGGCCACCCAAGATGGGTCATGGTGGAGAGGTCTGACAAAACATGGTCCACTGGAGAAGGGAATGGCAAACCACTTCAGGATTCTTGCTTTGAGAAACCCATGAACAGTATGAAAAGGCAAAATGATAAGATACCAAAAGAAGAACTCCCAGGTCAGCAGGTGCCCAATATGCTACTGGAGATCAGTGGAGAAATAACTCCAGGAAGAATGAAGGGATGGAGCCAAAGCAAAAACAACACCCAGCTGTGGATGTGACTGGTGGTGGAAGAAAAGTCCAATGCTGTAAAGAACAATATTGCATAAGAACCTGGAATGTTAGGGCCATAAACCAAGGCAAATTGGAAGTGGTCAAACGGGAGATGGCAAGAGTGAATGTCGACATTCTAGGAATCAGCAGTCTAAAATGGACTGGAATGGGTAAATTTAACTCAGATGACTATTATATCTACTACTGTGGGCAGGAATCCCTCAGAAGAAATGGAGTAGCCATCATGGTCAACAAAAGAGTCCGAAATGCAATACTTAGATGCAATCTCAAAAATGACAGAATGATCTCTGTTTGTTTCCAAGGCAAACCATTTAATATCACAGTTATCCAAGTCTATGCTTGAACCAGTAATGCTGAAGAAGCTGAAGTTGAACGGTTCTATGAAGACCTACAAAACCTTCTAGCACTAACAAAAAAGATTTCTTTGTATCATAGGAGTCTGGAATGCAAAAATAGGAAGTCAGAAGACACTCGGGGTAACAAGCAAATTTGGCCTTGGAGTACAGAATGAAGCAGGACAAAGGCTAACAGAGTTTCACCAAGAAAACTCCCTGGTCATAACAAGCACCCTCTTTCAATAGCACAACAGATGACTCCACATATAGACATCACCAGATGGTCAATCCCGAAGTCAGATTGATTATATTCTCTGGAGCTAAAGTTGGAGAAGCTCTACACAGTGAGCAAAAACAAGACCAGGAGTTGACTGTGGGTCAGATTATGAATTCCATATTGCCAAACTCAAACTGAAATTGAACAAAGTAGGGGAAACCACTAGACCATTCAGGTATGACCTAAATCAAATCTCTTGTGATTATATAGTGGAAGGGAGAAATAGATTCAAAGGATTAGATCTGATAGACAGAGTGCTTGAAGAACTATGGATGGAGGTTTAAGACATTGTACAGGAGGCAGGGATCAAGACTATCCCTAAGAAAGAGAAAAGCAAAAAGGCAAAATGATTGCCTTTTTGCCTTACAAATAGCTGAGAAAAGAAGAGAAGCAAAAGGCAAAGGAGAAAAGGAAATGCAGAGTTCCAAAGAATAGTGGAGAGATAAGAAAGCCTTCCTAAGCGATCAATGCAAAGAAATAGAGGAAAACAACAGAATGGAAAAGACTAGAGAGCTCTTCAAGAAAATTAGAGATAGCAAAGGAACATTTCATGCAAAAATGGGCATAATAAAAGACATAAATGTATGGACCTAACAGAAGTAGAAGATATTAAGAAGAGGTGGCAAGAATACACAGAACTATACAAAAAAGATCTTCATGACGCAGATAACCACAGATTGTATCATCACTTGATTAGAACCAGACATCCTGCAATGCGAGGTCAAGTAGGCCTTAGGAACATCACTATAAACAAAGGTATTAGAGATGATCGGATTCCAGTTGAGCTATTTCAAATCCTGAAAGATGATGCTATGAAAGTGCTGCACTCAATATGGCAGCAAATTTGGAAAACTCAGCAGTGGCCACAGGACTGGAAAAAGTCAGTTTTCATTCCAATCCCAAAGAAAGGCTACGCCAAAGAATGCTCAAACTACCGCACAGTTGCAATCACCTGTGGGGTCACAGAGCTGGACACGACTGAAGCGACTTAGCAGCAGCAGCATATGCTAGTAAAGTAATGCTCAAAATTCTCCAAGCCAGGCTTCAACAGTATGTGAACTGTGAACTTCCAGATGTTCAGTCTGGATTTAGAAAAGGCAGAGGAACCAGAGATCAAATTGCCAGCATCTACAAAAAGGGTACTGAAGAATTTAATTACAGGGCAGCAATGGAGAAACAGACATAGAAAATAGACTTCTGGACATGGGGAGAGGGGAGGAGAGGGTGAGAGGCATGGAAAGACTAACCTGGAAACTTGTATTACCGTATGTAAAATAGTCAGCGGGAATTTCCTCTATGGCTCAGGAAGCTCAGACAGGGGCTCTGTATCAACCCCCAGGGTGGAGAGGGAGATAAGAGGGAGGTTCAAAAGGGGGGCTTATAGGTATACCTATGGCTGACTTACGTTGAAGTTTATAGAAAACAATAAAATTCTGTAAAAAATTATTCTTCAATAAAAAAACAAACTTAGAAAATAAATAAACAAACAGCAACAAAAAAGAAAGTTGAGCACCAAAGAATTAATGCTTGTGAACTGTGCTGTTGAAGAAGATTCTTGAGAGTCCCTTGGACTGCAAGATCCAACCAGTCCATCCTGAAGGAAATCAGTCCTGAATATTCATTGGAAGGACTGATGCTGAAGCTGAAGCTCCAATTCTTTGGCCACCTGATTTGAAGAACTGACTCATTAGAAAATACCTTGATGCTGGGCAAGACTGAAGGCAAGAGGAGAAGGGGTGACCGAGGATGAGGTGGCTGGATGGCGTCGCTGATCTGATGGACGTGAGTCTCAGCAAGCTCTGGGAGCTGATGGACAGGGAGGCCTGGCGTGTTGCAGCCCACTGGGTTGCAAAGGGTCGGACACGACTGAGCGACTGAACTGAGAGAACTATTGGTCTCTAGGTTCGGAGGTGGGTGTGATGTGTGTGTGTGGAAGATCAAGGCCAAACAAAAGCACACAAAGGAGACAAAAACCTTCTGTTCTCTGAGTCCTTTGCATTGTTGGGTAACATCTCGGGAAATCTGACACCACGGGATTCTGTTTCAAGAGCTTCTAGAGAAACTCCTGCTTCTCCCAACTGCCCTCTCCCCTTGTCTGTAACTGTCAGGGAGTAATAAAGGATCTGAATCAGTCTCAACTTCTTTCTCTTTTTAAGCCCTCAAATAATGATTTGTTCAGCTTTACCTCAGACTTGGACTGGAACCCATGTCCCAGGATTCGAACCCATCCAAAATCTGATCTGGGACTCTAACGTGGCTGATACTCAAGCCCAGCCCAAACCCACCGTACCTGGTTTCCGGGCCTAATGAAGCCCAGCTTCTTGATGTCTTAATCACAGAAAGAATTCAGTGAGAGACAAATTGAAATAAGAAGAGGATTTATTCAGATTCAGGGAGAAGCGCCCTCCACAGACAGAGTGGGCCACGGCGGAGGCCAAGTGGGGCTGTGGATGTGGCGTGGCCCGCTGCTCTTTGCTGTTTGTTGCCTTCTATTGGTTTTATATGTTTTTAATTGGTTAATTTGTTTTAATTGGAGGCTTGTTACTTTACAATATTGTAGTGGTTTTTGCCATATGTTGCCGTGAACGCCGTTGCTGTTGTTCGGTCACCCAGCTGTGCTGACTCTTGGCAACCCGAGGACTGGAGCACGCCGGGCCTCCCTGTCCTTCACCATCTCCCAGAGCTTGCTCAAACCCATGCCATTGAGTCAGGGATGCCACCCAGCCGTCTTGCCCTCTGTTGTCTCCTTTTCCTCCTGCCCTCAGTCGTTTGAAGTGTTTATGGGCTGGGTGATTTCATTGGCTAGTGAGTGGAAGGATTACCCCAGCTAGTTTGGGGAAGGGGTGCAGACCTCCATGGACTGAGCCACTGCCCGCTCTTTGGGCTTTTGACAGTGCCTGCAAACGTCACGGCACCTCTGAGCGTTCCATTTAGCTGGCTGACTGAGGACCAAGGTCTAGGGAAACTGACTTGTCTGCTCTCTTGGACCCATCTGGTTCTGCTTGGTTTATGTTGTGTCTTTGAGGTATGTCATTCCTATGTTGTTCTTTCAAAAGTTGTGCCCCATCCACTTCCCTGCTATTTCGGAAAGAAGTTACAAATTTCAGTGGTGCCTAAATAGCAAGAAAGGAACCAGAGATCAAATTGCCAACATTCTTTGGATCATAAAGAAAGCAAGGGAATTCTAGAAAAAAAGAAAAAGCCATCTACTTCTGCTTCATACTGTTCATTGGGGTTCACTGGAGTGGTCTGCCATTCCCTTTTCCAGAGGAGATTAAGAAGAGGTGGCAAGAATACACAGAAGAACTACATAGAAAAGGTATTAATGGTCTGATAACCACGATGATGTGGTCACTCACCTAGAGCCAGACATGCTGGAGTGGGAAGTCAAATGGGCCTTAGAAAGCATTAGTATGAACAAAGCTAGTGGAGGTGATGGGATTCCAGCTGAGCTACTTAAAACCTGAAAAGATGATGCTCTTAAAGTGCTTCACTCAATATGCCAGCAAATTTGGAAGACTCAACAGTGGCCACAGGACTGGAAAAGGTCAATTTCATTCCAATCCCAAAGAAGGGCAATGCCAAAGAATGCTCAAATTCAGTTCAGTCGCTCAGTTGTATCTGACTCTTTGCAGCCCCGTGGACTGCAGCACTTCAGGCTTCCCTGTCCATCACCAACTCCCAGAGCTTGCTCAAACTCATGGCCATTGAGTTGGTGATACCATCAAACCACCTCATCCTCTGTCCTGCCCTTTACCTCCTGCCTTCAGTCTTTCCCAGCACTTCCTTACAACTGTGCTAATTTCACAAGCTAACAAGTGATTGCTCAAAATCCTTCAAGCTAGCCTTCAACAGTATGTGAACCTAGAACTTCCAGATGTACCAGCTGGATTGAGAAAAGGCAGAGGAACCAGAGACCAAGCTGCCAATATCCATTGGATCATAGATAAAACAAGGAAATTCCAGAAAAACAGCTACTTCTGCTTCATTAAGTATGTGAAAGCCTTTGACTGCGTGGATCACAAAAAACTGGAAAATTCTTCACGAGATGGGAATACCAGACCACCTTATCCATCTCCTAAGAGACCTGTAGTGCAGATCAAGAAGCAACAGTTAGAACTGGACATGGAACAACAGACTGGTTCCAAACTGGGAAAGGAGTACATCAAGGCTGTATATTGTCATCCCTGCTTATTGAACTTATATGCAGAGTATATCCCAAGAAATACTGAGCTGGATGAATCACAAGCTGGAATCAAGATTGCTGGGGAAAATATCAACAGCATCAGATATGCAGATGATATCACGCTAATGGCAGAAAGCAAAGAGGATTTAAGAGCCTCTTAATGAGGGTGAAAGAGGAGAGTGAAAACGCTGGCTTAAAACCCAACATTCAAAACTAAGATCATGGCATCCAGTCCCATCACTTCACGGCAAATAAAAGGGGAAAGAAAAAGCGCTGGCAGACTCCCTTTTCTTGGCTCCAAAACCACTGCAGGCGGCGACTGCAGCCGCAAAGTCAAAGACGCTCGCTCCTTAGAATGAACGCTGGACAGAGCTAGACAGCATGTCCAGAGCAGAGACATCACCAGCCGGCGCGGCCTGCCTAGTCACAGCTGGAGTTCCTCCAGCGCTCACATATGGGTGTGAGGGTTGAATCAAAACGAAGGCTGAGTGCTGAAGAACCGATGCTTTCAAATTGTGGTGCTGGTGAAGACTCTTGAGAGTCCCTTGGACTGCAAGGAGATCAAACAAGTCCACCTGAAAGGAAATCAAACCTGACTATTCATTGGAAGACTGATGCTGAGGCTCGAATACTTTAGCCACCTGATGTGAAGACCCAACTCATTTGGAAAGAACTTGGTAATGGAAAAGATTGGGGCAGGAGGAGAAGGGGGCAGAGAGGATGAGATGGTTGGATGGTGTCCCGGACTCAGTGGATCTGAGTTTGAGCAAACTCAGGGGGTTAGTGAAGGAGAGGGAGGCCTGGAGTGTTGCCGTCCAGGGGGTCACAAACAGCTGGACACAACTTAGCAACTGAGCAACAACAATGAAACTCGCAGAGGCGCGCAGCTGTTTCAGAAATCAGTGGGTGACATCAAATTTCAAACAATCAGTCTTCAGCAAAGACCAGCATGAGAAAGAGTTTAGAATGCTTGGGGAATTCTGAAGTGCCTTCTGTATTGTTTCTAAGGAATTATCGCCATTTGTATGCCTCAGGAATCCTCCAGCCTGCAGCAAGATCCACTAGCCGTTTCTGGGAAGGGAGAGATGGGTTTGCTTGGGTGGGAGCAATCTCTTTAAGCAGGAAAAATAAGAGCAATGAGACTATGTTTACTAGTGAAGCGACATGGTAAGCAGGCACATGCTGATGCCAAGAGCCACCTCTAATTAGGACTCGCGGAGGCTGAGCTCTGCTGTCTCCAGTCTTTGGAAATAAGCACTCACGATCAAAGAGCTGCCTTTTTAAATAATTTAGATGGAGATCCATTTTAATTAAAGTAGCTACGGAATGCTGGACATGAAAATGACTGCTGCTTCTTTTTTTCTCACTTTTGGATTAAGGTGACTGGCAAATACGTCCCTGCACAGAAGGAAAGGGCGTCTGGCTTAGTCCCTCTTTAGGCCTGCGGATCAAGCGCACAGTCAGCTGGAGGCCTTCGGTGAGCCTGGCGCTCCCCTGGGATGCGGCAGGTGGGAGGCAGCCTCTTCTGGCATCGCCTGGAGGGTTAGCGTACAGGTGTCAACAGCTGCCAGGGGACAAGCCAACCCGGCTCTGCTCTTCAGAGAATGGGATACATGCCTCCCTGCCCCAAGAGTGGTTTGGAAAGCAGCAAAGCGTCTGAGGAATCATCAGGCGTCTCCTCAGAGTGGCATGAGAAGGTCCCGCTGAAAAGATGCTCAGTCTACTTGGAGGTCGGAGCGCAGCCCGTTTACACCATCAGAAGTCCCAGGCTGCCCTGCCCGGCCTTTGGAGGGTGAGGAAGGAAGAAAGAAAAGTCCGGCACGGAGCCATCGGGCTGCAAGATCTCAGCTGTATCAGAAGTCCTCAGTGGTCTCCTCTTTCGGCCGCATTTGCTCTTTGCTCTCAGTTGTCTCGCGCCCTGTCCTTTCTCCTCGATCCCCATGCCAGCACAATAGAGACGCCACCAGCAAATCAATCAGCAACCAGTCCAAAACAGAGGGACAGAAAAGCATCTCGAGAGCCTGGGTAGCTTCGAGCAACTTTCCTTCAACACGCTTCTTGTTTCCATACGGCTACCGGGTTCCACCTGAGCCTGGCGGTGGGCATGGGGGCAAGGCACCGAAAGCCAGAAAGCCGTGCGCTTTTTCTTCACCCTCCTCCTTAAACATTTACAGATCTGGATTAAACGCACCAGTCCAAAGTGATTTCACTTACCTCACTATTAAAGTGGAAAGGGTAGGTTAAACTCCACTGCCTCTCATTTTACAGATGGTCTCCACTAATCAATGAAAATATCCATGAGAATTAGGAAGTCGTCCTTCCATATGCTCATGAAAACGCGGCCACACCCTGTGGCCCACACCCTCTGCCCCACACCCTCTGCGCACTCTCCTTGGGTCCCCGTTTTGGGTCGAATTCTCAGCTTATCCCTTTACACTCCGACTGCTCAGCATCTTCTTGGGCCTCTAGGTCAGATTCCCTTGCTCTGAAGGATTCTTGTCCGGGCCATCGCAAGCTGAACTTTTGGAACCTTCTCTTAGACGGGCTGTGACCCTGTCTTCTGGCCCCACGCGCTGAACATACGGGCAAGCGTCACATCTTTCAGTCTCAAGCTGCAAATCCAGGTAGCCTTCTCACCTCCCTACTTGGCTTTTACTTTCATAGAAGGAGGATCTTACACAAAGTGGGAAATGACCATGTAAACATTAGTTTCATTAAGGGAAAATAAAAATAAGAGCCAGGACTCCAGGCAGTAATAGCTGAAGCGGTGCATGGACAGTATGGGTGGGGTGGGCAAAGGCAGGGGTGGCCTATGCGCCGAAGACAGCAGGGGAGTCGAGGACGGCCGTGACCTGGGGCGCCTGTTGTCACACTGAACGAGGCAAAGTGCAGCGTGAGCCTAATTTTGATGGAGAGAATCATAAAGGAGAGGAAAGGAAAAAATCTCACAGCAGAAGAGTGTTTAACATCGCCGTGTCGTGGTCGTCGTGAAGGCGCTCAGTCGTTTCGACTCTTTTCATGGACAGTATGGGTGGGGTGGGCAAAGGCAGGGGTGGCCTATGCGCCGAAGACAGCAGGGGAGTCGAGGACGGCCGTGACCTGGGGCGCCTGTTGTCACACTGAACGAGGCAAAGTGCAGCGTGAGCCTAATTTTGATGGAGAGAATCATAAAGGAGAGGAAAGGAAAAAATCTCACAGCAGAAGAGTGTTTAACATCGCCGTGTCGTGGTCGTCGTGAAGGCGCTCAGTCGTTTCCGACTCTTTGCGACCCCATGGGCTGTAGCCCACCAGGCTCCTCTGTCCACGGGACTTTCCAGGCAATCGTCCTGGAGTGGGTTGCCATTTCCTTCTCCAGGGGATCTTCCTGACCCAGGGATCGAACCTAGGACTCCCACATTGTAGACAGATGGTTTACTGTCTGAGCCAACATCAAAAACATTAAAAAAAAAAAAAAGAAGAAAGAAAAGATTGTTAAGACCTGCAGGAGAGTGAGATCCAGTTTGATGAGTCATGTGTTTTTCTTAACATCATCAAAGACCAGAACAATATATGACTGAGCAAGGAACGCTTAGAGTCCCTGGTCACAGGATAATGACTTTGAAAACACTCTCTTTGGAAACAAACTCAAGGCACTTGATAACTCTGGATGCAAACTTTGTGCTGAAATAAAAGTGAAGTTTGTTTTAACAATGGCATTGGATTCTGAAATGAAGCTCAGCTGCCATAAAAATTCACATCAATTGCACACAAACATGACCTTGCATTAAAATAAGTCTTTCAAAGGACTGGATGTACTATAAATTGGGCAAGAATCAGGCTCTTTTCAAAATGCTAATATCCATCAGGGATCAAGATTACCCTGTTTTTCCTGGAGCGAAGAGTGACACGAGGGATAAATGGGCCATTAGCTGCCATTGCTGAAAAATTCAGGCTCCTCCTTTCCATTGCCACAGTGAAATTCATAATAAAATGCCAACAGGATAAAGAGCAGGTCAGACCTGTCCAAACCCAGTGTGGAGTAAGTGTCTGCTAAGATGATCCTACCCCCAAAACCACTGACAACTCTGGCACATTTGTATATTTCAGAGAAAGATTCAGCCTGTGAGAGAAGGACTGCCCTGCAGAATCTCATCTGCTGTCCTTGGGGAAACGTCAAGAAGTAAAAGATGACTGTTCTTCCCTGACTGTTCCCGTAGACAACTGAGCTTTCTGTCTTAAACTGCGTAGTCTCTTCCTTGCTTTCCTGGCTACTCCCCACATTTCATGGCCATTGTATCTCTGTTAAAACATCAGGAGGTAAGAAGGGAACTGTCGGGCTTAAATGATGTCATCCTTCTCCAGGAGAAACCGAAAGGGAAAGTTGCTCAGTCGTGTTCGAATCATTGTGATGCCCTGGACTGCAGCCCACCAGGCTCCTTGGTCCACGGAATTTTTCAGGCAAGAGTGCTGGAGTGGATCGCCATTTCTGCAGGAGAAGACTACCTAGTAGGAGAAAGGATCGGCTTTTTGGCTAAAAGTGTTTTCTCTGAGCCCTGCACTTGAGAAGGCTTGGAGGGCATCCTAGCCTGCCGCCTCGTATGCTTTGCAGAGTGACCCTTTCTTCCTGCCCTCTGGGGATGGGCCAGCCTTGACTTAGCGCGGCATCCTGCCCCAGATCACGTATCTTGCACAGATTCTGAGCTGAATCCAACATGTCGGATGTCATCTCTCCTGCATTCTTTTTACACCCCAGCATGTCTTTTTTTTTTTTTTTTTTGGCCTGTAAGGAAAATGTTGACATGGACAGAATCAAATAATGGGTAATAAATGGCCCAGGGAGCATTGAGACCTTCCCTGTGAGTGCCTCATCCCCACCCCCCGAGGGCAAACAAAGTAACTCTGTGGACACAAACACTGGTTATGAGCAAACTCCCATCTAATCTGCTGGGCCCTGAGTTCCTCTTAAAACCCAGTGCTCTGACCATGCGATATTTTAGGAACAGTGTTCTTCGGCGATAATAATGTGGGAGCACCCAGGCCATGACCTTGACTAGAGCAGAGGTTCTGAGTGCTGGCGATGCTCGGCAGTTATTTGCACCGCCCGCCCAGCTCTGTGCCTGCCGCCCAGGCCGCGGGCGCGCTGTGAGCGGGAGCAGCGGGGCGTCTCTCGGTGCTGCCGCCGGGGACGCAGCGCTGCAGGCCTCGCGTTTGTTTACGAGCTCGCGAACGTGCGGCACTGGATGCCTCTTTCTCTGTCCCTCCATTTCGCCATAAACTATCGAGGCAGGAATGGTTCTTTTTTTTCCTTGCTGCATCGCCTGTAAGTATTTTGCTGTTTTTCAGTCGCTCAGTCACGTCGGACTCTCTGCAGCCCCACGGACCGCAGCGCGCCAGGCCTCCCTGTCCATCACCAGCTCCCGGAGCTCACTCAGACTCACGCCCATCGAGTCAGTGGTGCCATCCAGCCGTCTCATGCTCTGTGGTCCCCCTTCTCCTCCTGGCCTCAATCTTTTCCAGCATCTGAGTGTTTTCAAACGAGTCTGCTCTTCGCATCAGGTGACCAAAGTATTGGAGCTTCAGCTTCAGCATCAGTCCTTCCAATGAATATTCAGGACTGATCTCCTTTAGGATGGACGGGTTTGATTTCCTGGATGTCCAAGCGACTCTCAAGAGTCTCTCCACCACCACAGTTCAAAAGCTTTCAAGTACGCCTGAAGCTAATAAGCATGGGCATATCTGATGACTATGATGAGATAACCGTGGCAACTGCCTCAAATTCTGCTAGAGAAAGCCTGGGGCATGTCTGTCAGCAAAGAAGTCTGAGATTCCCGTATGACTAAGTGTGTGTGTGTGTGTGTGTATGTGTGTGTGTGTGTGTGTTAGGAGAAACATCCACGCGATGGATCCTGCATTCATTCATTCATGAAACCAGTACTTAGGGCACCAATGTGGGAATACCTGGGATTATCCTGGGAACAATTGCGTATGAGATACTGGGAATAAAATGAGCAGGAAAAATGTGACTATCCATGCCTTTGTAGAGCTTATCATCCAATTGGAACAAAGATATTACTTAGTAACAAGTGGTAGCATCAGCTGGAAAAGAGGCGCGGTGCGCTGGAGAGCGTCCCGCTCTTGGGTTAAATACGAAGAATGAGAGGTTAGGGAAAAAGTTATAACTATGTGCTCAAGCATATTTAAGAATACTGTACATATTGTATTTTCTTGGTCAAAGTAGAATCTATTGACTTGGTGTAATTAGAAGGAATTGTTTATTTCTGAGGAAGAACATGCCTTGATCAAGATACTTAAACATTTAGTCAAGAAGAAAGTGTGCAAAGGGTGCTGTCCTTTTCACAAAAGCACGGGGATCCCTGGGC